>OMNV01010140.1:0-14089 GCA_900303265.1 Brotula barbata | reverse complement strand
GGAGTGAAGAAAAGCTGATTAATAGTAGAGAACGAGTGTGATTGATTATAAGATAAAGTTAAGCACAGTCCCCTCCTACTCCCGGCATCCCGCCCCCTTTTCACTGACCTCCACACATCCACGTGAATGTGTGAGGCTTATCAGGAAAACGCACCAGAAGGATGTGTGATTATTTCCACTCGCTGCACTCCAATCAAATCCAGTTCAGCACGTGCGGCAGACGGATCGGCGAAAGCGCGCACAGCTGTGCCTCTTCCTCTTCGCAGGAAATAAGCGCCTCTCCCATCATGCACCGTAAGCCAATGGTGCGCTGCAAAAGCCCGTTAGAAAAATCTCAGGAGTTGCATACACAAATGAGATATTGACAGCTGAAACACAAGTGGATCCAAGTTTAACAGATTCTGAAACGGTGAGAGGGGAATGTCTTAAAATTAAAATCTACCAATTACAAGCTGTTTTTTACATTTCATTCTGAACCAGAGCGTGGAGCGGGAAATGAGTATTGAAAAGCACACATCACAGTATCTGGCTGTGTAATTGTTGAATCATTGGTATTGATCAAGAAGCCTATTAAAGCCCCACAGAAATATATGGTGATTTTACTTTATTGATCAGCAAAATTCTTACTTATTGCAGCTTTAAAACTGCAGAGTCATCTTTTAAGTTGTAACATTGAGGGGAAATGCGGAATGAGAGGATGTCAGAATTGGGACAATACAGTGTGAGATTCCTTCCTGTGCTGAGAAGTGCAGAGTCTGCAGACACAGTACGGAAGCTTTCTACTTGTCAGCAGAACAACCAATCAACCTCCGAAATAGTAGTATTGTAGTCGTCCAATACAGACATCTGTTTGATGTAGCCGTACATCTTATATCAGCAGCCGGGGTATTCCCGTACACGCTGTAAATAGTTGTGCATTCATTCATCTTTTACACCCAATATACCAGCCAATCGGCATGACCACTGAATCATTGTAATATGTACATTGGGAGTCAAAACAAATTGGCATTAAAATAAATCATGTTTATCATGCTTGAAATTACTCCAGGTAAAAAAAAAAGATTAAAAAAAAAACTCTATAAGGGAGCAAAAGGCTCTACGTGCTCTCCCAAGAGTAATCATTTTTGCACTCAAACAGTTTGAAATGTTCTAGTGTAGCACTTTCACTAGCAATTAATCACAATAATAAGTGGTTTACAGCCTTCTGGTTCGAATCCAAAAGGGGCCTTCCTAAGCGAACTATGTATGTTCTTCGTGCGTGTGCCTCCCCTGGCTGCTTTAGTTTCCTCCCACAGTTCAAAACCATGCGGGTTAGGTGAATTGGATGTTCTGTATTTGGCCATAGTTGTGAATTAGGTGTGTGTTATCTCTGGGATAGCCCAGTAACCCAGGGTTTACACCTGCTGAATCCTTGGATATGGATGGATGGATGGATGGATGGATGGATGGATGGAAGAAACACACGATCGGTGAAACCGATACATTCTTAATTGTGTATTCATGCACAAGCCAGTTATTTGCCATGGTAGATTTATCCATTTAACTTTGATGCTGATAATCACATGCTGTGAATTGAAGTAGATGTAGTAGATGCTTCAACTCTTTAACCCCCTACATACTTGTAAACAAACTGGCTGATAAATACACTTCAAGGCAAACACTACAGTTCTCTCACTGAGTAATTCAGTCATTAACACGGTCCTAGTGGTCCGGTGGCTAGGATTAGGCCCGGGTTCGATTCCCAGTACATTGGATTAGTTGCCGCACACCAAGAGGGTTGTGGGTTTGAGTCCCAGGGTCGACCGTGGGCCGTTCTGTGTTGACTTTGCATTGGTCTCCCCGTGGGCTTCGCTCGGTGACTCTGGTTCACTCACTCATAAAACTATGTGCATTAGGCTAATTACTCCTGCCATTGCCCTTGACCAAGTCACTATGTGGGAGCGTTGCTATGTGTTTGTGTGTGTGTGTGTTGCCCACTGCCTTGTACAGTTAGGATGGGTTAAATGCAGAGAATTAACTTCCCTGTGGGGATCAATAAAGCATCTTACTTCCTCTTCCTCTAATTTCACATTAGCCCCCTAAAATCTCAAGTAATCACCAATGAGTTCAACTTTATAAAGTTTTTTTATAGAAGCTAGTGAAATCTTCCAAATGATTCCGTAGATACCAATTATATCAGGATGCATTCAGGAGAAATCTGTTTCCACCCAGCACATTTTGAATAAATATAATTTTAACGGAGACTTAAACTGCTATAAGTTTAAATATAAGCTTTGCTGTAATGAATTAATGATTTACTTTTAATTAAATGAATTAAATTCATCTAAAGTCCTTAAAATTACCATAAACCGTTTCCTTTCAATTGCAGACAATTGCAAATTCTTTTCCAGTGTTTAAGGCTCTCATTCAGCATGACAGCTGAAACAAACATTACACACTTTACATTGTTTATGACCTAATCTTATATTCCTCTATGCAAAGAAACATCTCTCAACAGCCAGGAAACAGAAAGGAACGCATTGTGTGAGAGAATGATGAGTTGTTGTTCTCCAGGCAGAGACCATGATTGGTTGCTGTGTGTACAGACAATCCCCAAACAGAGCTCTGAGGCTCCGACTGTAGACAGAGATTGCACTCATCTGATTCTTGACTGTCTCACATGGACCAACATCAGACTTGTTGTGCATGTCTCACCCCGCTCAGATTGATCACGATGACACGTCTTCCCCTGCACGTCTCTTCTCTTTGGTTACCTTGTGCTTTATGGAAGCTGCAGTCAAAGTCAAAGGCTGCAGACTCTTGACTTGCATCATTGCAGGAGACTTTTTGGCTAATAAAACCCAGTATTCCTGGAAATAGCTTCAGCAAGGTAGACTTTATTTATTTCAGCAAATAAATATGACAAAGTAAAAGGAGCAGAGAAGCGTAGTAAAGGATTGTGGAGGTGACATTAAAAGAAAAAAACCCGTAATCATAAAAGGCAAGAAGCTTGTAAAGCCCCATACTTCAAAAGTAATGGACCAAAAAAATCCAAATGAAAGAGAATACTGCTGGGCTACATAGCAGAAAAAAAGACAACAAACTCAACGTGAATGAAAGATCATCGACATTTACATACCGCATAAAAGGACTGACACAAATTGAGCAACAATGATGGGAAATGAAAGGCAAAACAACATGTTTTTCTTATTTCAGGTTGGCCATTTAATCTATTTTTCACAGGAGCACTTTCTTCACATTTTTGACATTTTTGTGGATAACCCATCCACACAGACTTAAATTGAGTGAAAGGTGGATGTCTGGTGCCTTGTGAGAAAAGCCAAATCAAAAATAGACATGGCAGCTGATGGACACATTCCTGTAAGTGTTGTGGGCATTGGACCTGTGGACCTTTGGAGAACATACAGACAAAGAGTTGCATCATATATTGCCTTAGGGGTAAAGGAAATATCACAGTAAGGACGGCTGCGTACTTCCTTTGCTATTGGCAAAATAAAAGCTTAATTTTAATCATCCGGATATTCTGATTATTATTATAGTGCAGCTGTCAAGCATTTAGTTTTAGACTCTACTTATCCACAACATAACTACCACTTATCATAGTTATTACCTTAAACAAGGAATGGTAAAATAAGATTTTTTTTCCCCCCCTCCCCTGCTGAATAAGTTGAATAGGCTGTTTTCACACTGATGGATTGCAACTGCAGATTGATGAGATTGTCAGCAGAGTATTTGATGAAATCCAAACACACAGACATGTGTGCACACACACACACGCACCCGCTCACAAAAGAAAAAGAAAACAAAATTGCACTGCACTCAATGACATTGTAGGTGAGCCAAAAGTTGAAAAATGGTTGAGATAAACAAAAAAGAAAACTCAATAACCCTGCAGGAAGCTTTCATTCAGACGGATTTTTTTCTCTTTTGAAGTTCAGCTCCTCACTGATTGCAAAGTTTACTTGAGCCATTAAAAAACCTACATGGATTCTACTTTCTGTCTGTCTTGATCATCTACTGAATTGTAGAGGCTGTTGATTGTTTTGTCTGAAATGGATGCTCCTGCAACGCTTATAACCGTAGCCAGGCTATGACAGGTAATCACTAGTATGCCATTTCCATTTGGGTTAGTGATCACAGCATAAAAGCCCATAGCTCTGATTTGTATGTGCCATAAAAGCTCTGAGAGTGTAATGGAGGAAAAAGTGAAATGGAATGTACGATTGGTGTTCAGAAAGGTGAAAAGACGGAGAGACGTAAGTGTTGGCGGAGGTGTGCTAATGAAGGGATGAAAGGAGGGAAATACGGAGGTGGAGGGTAAGGGAGGAGCGGAAAAGGCTTGGTTCGGAAACCACTCTCGTATGGAGATGTGTGGAGATTGGACAGGAGAGTGAGACGTTGGACGAATGGCAACGGTGCGGGCCAATCAATAAGCTCCTGTCAGGCAGCTGGCAAATTGGAGAGCGACGTGACACTGAGACAAATTGACACAATCAGATATACAAAGACGAACAGTCGTTGGACTGTGTGTGTGTGTGAGAGTGTGTGTGTGTGTGTGTGTGTGTGTGTGTGGGCGTGCTCGAAAGATAGGAAAGGGAGTAAGAGAAAGTCACAAATGGAGAAACCTATGAAGACAGCAGCCAGAGGAAGGTTGGACAAGAGGAAATAAGAAGGAGAATGAATGAGAAAATGAGTGTGTGTGTGTGGGGGGGAGGGGGGAAGCAGTGAGAGGAGGGCGTTAAGAGAGAGAAGTGCATAGACCATAACCTTAAATCTGTCAGTGCGGGGACCAATATTCTCTTCCTTTGTCCTAGTGTCACTCACACATTCTTTTTCCATCTCTGTCTCTCATATGTCCCTCTTTGCAGTTGCGCATTAATTTTTCAGTGTCAATCTGGCTTCTGCCCTTAGCCCTGCTATCTTCTCCGCTCTGCTTTCCCTCATTCCGCTGCCTCCTTTCTGACTTCCCGTCGTTTTTTTTTATGTCTTTCTATTCTGTTTTTATGTTTCGTGTTTTTCCTTTGGTCCAGCATGCACAGGCCGGTGTGTTTGTAGCCATTAGGCTGAAGTTTATTCAGTCAGCCCCATCATTTGTCTCTTTTGTTTGTTTGCGAGCGCGAGATAGATAAATATAATTAGACAAATGAAATAGCACCGTGCCTGTTTTATCTCTCTTTGCTCTCTCTCTCCCTCTCTGTTGGGTATAATCCATCTCTTCCTTCTGCTGCCCCCTTTACCCTTCCGTGTCTCCTTCCCATTGTTTTTCTCTCCTCTCTTCCTCCTCCTCTTCCATCTCTTGCCCTAACGTATTTTCATTTGGGCTGTGAGAGTTGCTGTTTGAATAGGCATATTTGTCCTGCTTAATAGCGTACCTCCTCGCTCACTATGTGATTTAGTTCCTTGGCCTTATCTCGTGCAAACACAACCACTTCTCTGTATATTTGGGGGCTTCTCATGCTCTCCATTTCTCCCACTTCTTCTTTTCTGTGGGGTTGTCTATTTCCACCCACTCCTCAGGCCATTCTGATGCCCCGTGGGTTTATCAAAAAGGTGTAACAAGGTGACCACCATGTGTTTTGTATGAGATGATCCATTACAATAATAATAATAATAATAATAATGACAATGATAATGACAATGATAATGATAATGATAATGATAATGATAATGATAATGATAATGATAATGATAATGATAATAATCATAATCTGAATTTATATAAGTGCCTCACGAGACAAAATAAAACTGACAATATGAAACACATTAAAATAGTTCAAAGAAAATACAGCATGAGGTAGAATGAAATAGAACACTCTAAAATGATTTAAAATGATCAATAAATGATGCCCGTGTGGGCCCTAGTCAGTCCTTTACCTTGGATAGCAGGTAGCAGGATGCTAATATTCATGAATCTTCTCATTAATAGCTTAGAAAAAAAAGCTCCAGTATTTGATGTTCACTTTGTTTTGCTCAGCTCTTGTCAGTCAAAAAGTTCACTATGAAGGACGCTGGGCCTGGGCAGGAAACAGCATCAAATATGCAATTGGCTGCTCGTGACTGAAAGACTGAGATTGGGTATACAAGCAGCTGAAATGAGTTTATCCACAGGATGTTAGGAGTGTTATCCTGAGGGACAGGGAGTGGAGAACTGCTGCTCAGGGGCAACCTCTGTTGGTTCGGGCATCTAATGGAGTCCCCAAAGACCTGAGAGACTGCTTGACCATTTATATTATATTGTTTTGTACAATGGTGTAACGTAAAGAAGTAAAAATATTTCACTGCAGTACTTAGGATACTTCTTAAGTAGAGTATAAATATTAACAAAAAATATTTTTGATACTTGTGTTAAATTAACACAAGTAGCTAAATGACTGTATATGTAAGCATGTTTTCTGATGGGTCCATCTTACCTGTAACCAAGTCCAATTTTTAAGAGATATCTGTACTTTTACTTTTTGATTTGATCCAAATTTACCACCATCATACTGTTCTTTTCACCCATGACCAAGTGCCACTGAGCAGTGCACCTAACGCTCAGCTAATTAATACACACTGCACTGAAATAAAGGTTTTAATCCACACAGGCTTGAAATCTTTTTGACAGCATATAAACTCTCTTCAGTCACATTTGATTCCTTATATTCAGATTTGTTTAATATAAGGACATATTTTCCTATGATAAGTTGATGAGGATGCTCCAACCGACTCATCTTTTATTTATTACAGAGCTGATTACAGTAGGGACTGTATGCTGTTTACTTCATCTCAAATGTCAATCTGTTTTCCTGTTTGCAACAGGAAACTATTTGTGGGTCATGAATAACACAGAAAGAAACATAGAGCCATTCCCATGGGTGAGGCATTTCCAAAACCTAATTACATTGTCCTTCCAAACAATCAGTCAGCCATTCCGTGCATCTGCACGAGCTGGGGGAACAAGCCACACTGTTGTTCTGTAAATTGAAAGGACATACTGCCATTTTTTTCTCTCAGGGGTTTCATGAACTGAAAGCTGAAAATTTCATTTGGATCTTCGTTTTTTTTTTGCTTTATTTTGGCGTCTGTGATGTTGTCAGTAGCTCAGCATTTTCCAGCAATATCCCAGTGACCTTCGCCATTCCTCCAATATCACCACTTTTATTTGTGCTGTTTATTGGATCGACATTTCAGGAACAGCTGGCTGAGAGCGGAACACCACATGGGGACCTGTAGACATGACACGCATACGGACACGAACAAGCCCTGATACGCACATAGATTCACACGGTTGATCGATAAGGAACGAACATGCACACACTCAACAGTATACACACTTGGACACCCAATGGGACATCAATATCATGTGGACGTACGTGATATCAGACAAATACGTGTGCTTGTACAGGTCCTGTAATGCACTGACATTTTATTTAGACTGTGGCTGTGCTGTGCGTCATGTGAGTCTTTGTCTGGCCTTTTGATGGCGAGCTCTGGGAATTGTAGCAGCATTAAAGTGCTCAAAGGGTTCATGGAATCGGCCCTGACCCTCCTTTAGCATTTCTGATACGGTCTAGGTTGAGTGGGCATGTGTCTGCAGATAACAAAAGGTTGTCTCTGTGAGTGAATGTGATGAAACGCTTCCTAAGTGGAGACGTCTACTCTATTACATATTTGAGGTACAGGGAATATTTGTGAATTTTCTTGTATTTTAGTTTTTTCTGACATTTATTTTCTTGCATTTTCATTTTTGACTAATTTCAGTTCACTATCAACTCATTGTGCGCCTGTTTTGACTTTTTTTTCACTTTTTTTAAGCAGTTGGAGTAAGGAACAACATACCAGTAATGCAAGTTTTTGTTTTTTCTTATAGACTGGAATTAGAGATTAGGTACATTTTTCATCAGGTGTGCCACTCTTTCATCAAAAACAGCTACATTATGAATGGCATTGCTCACCTCTGTGCTATGAAAATATAAATACAATATTACATATGAAAGCATAAACGCATAATTAACTTAATATCAGTGATAGCACTCCTGGTTTCCATCTTTGACAGAATAAATTGCACCGTCTTAAATGGGTTAAAGACTTCATCATCTTCATATATACACATATTTCTCCTGATAAATGGACTGCATTTCTATAGCGCTTTTCTAGTCTTGAGACCACTCAAAGCGCTTTACAATGTTTGCCTCTCATCCACCCATTCATACACACATTCACACACCGACAGCCGAGGTGACCATGCAAGGCCCACTTGCTTGTCGGGAGCAATTTGGGGTTAGGGTCTCGCTCAGGGACCTTCGACATGGACGGGCAGGGATCGAACCAGCAACCCTTCGATCACTAGGCGACCACCTTACCACCTAAGCCACGTCGCCCAGTTATGATAGCATAACAGAAAAGTCTTTGAGGTATAAGTGGCCTGGTGGTTACTGTTTTTCATTGATAAACATGGAGATGAGTCAGACTCTCCATTGTACGATAGAGAAAGATTGACAGGCATAATTATCCTGTAAAAGACAAATAAAGGACAAAGTTCTGGAGGGCTGATGTCAATTATTATTAGTTATGATAACCCTTACAGTTCAGTACTATAGAGCTATATCACTATACATCACTACAGTATTTTTGAAGTCACATTTGATGCCTGACTAAAACATATATGATAAAATATGCAGAATGGTGATGAACATTCCCAACAATGCGTGTTGATTATATTTTTTGTCGTACTTTTCCCAGGAAGATTGCACAAAAAATATCTGGATTAATATCAGATGGGAAAAATGTCAGCCTGGATTATGGGGTGGCCCTTGGGTAATTTTTAAAAAAAAAAGATGGACTTCCAAACCAGCCATTAGATGTCAACAAACGTGACAATAATATGGCGTATATTCTGATACATTTTCACTCCCGGTACAGTAAACACAAATGTATAGAGAACTGTGTTTTTATGCTATAGTTACTTGCTGCCACTAAAAGTAAATGTATTTTATGTACTCACAAGTAGTGCAAGATAAACATGATGATGTTAGTAGGCAAATTATGACCCATCCTCTGTGTTGGAAGGCTGATGTGGAAATTCGACACGTTTGATGCTTCTTCTTCTTCTTCTTCTTCTTCTTCATATTCATATCCAGCTCCATGTTCCTCCCAGGCCCTTTTTCCTTTGCTTCAGGTCCTCCGTGTCGGTGGGCTCTGTACATGTTTGGCACTGTGCTGCCTCGCCGTACGCCAGCTCACCACTGTGATTTTTCTCGGGGACAAGGATAGGTCATGTTTGTTCTTGTTAGTTCTCAGGATGCCGGCTGTGAGTGTGTGCCAAGGTGTGACCCGGTGGGTTATTTAGTATGTGGTCCTATCTGTCTCTGTCTGTCAAAATGTATCTGTCATTTATCTCAGTCTGTCGTCCCAACTGTGGTTTTTCTCTTTGTGCTGCGAATACACGTGTGTATGTACGGGCCGTTTATACGTGCTGTGTTGTCCATCAGAGCGTAAAAAGTGAAAGCCGGGTGATTTTCAGTATTTCCTGTATTTATTAGCTTCACCGCAAATCAGATGCTGCAACACTTTACTAATTGTTTGCTTCTCTCTGCAGGCTTTACTGCAATTATTTTCGGCGCTAACTTCAGGCGCGATCTCGCCTTTGTTCCTGTTTTGATAAACCTGTATGGCAACCTAGTCAAATGTGCTGACGGACGTGAGCTGTTGTCAGAAACTAATCTAAAGAAACGATCAAGGATAAAAGAAACGAGGGGCCAAGTAAATAAGTGCTCGCCTAACCAAACAAACAGCCTTTTTCTGTACTTACACGGTTCAATAGGTGGTAGCCATTTAGCTGAGCCAATATGTTCATTCTTGTTCAACCTTCCCATTCACGCAAAAGTAGCCGATTCATGGTGGGCATTGTTAATGGTTGTCAGGCAAAAGTGCTTTGTCTAATGCAAAACATTAGCATATTAATAGACCTTTTCTCATGGTGGACATTTTAATTTGTCGCAGCAGCAAAAGGCACAGGTGTAACTAATAACACTAATGGTGGCTGTGTTCCATGTAAGTGTCAATAAGGCGCGCTATGAGCCAGCACACACAAAGCCAGACGTCCAGTATCGACACACCTTAATGGAATGCAGCCAGTATTAATTTTTATTGCGCTCATGTGTGTTTGAAAAGTCAGAATGGACATCGTGAGAGAAATATGTGTGCAAGCGGAGCTGACGCGGGTACTTGTGCTGCTTGAGTGTATGCTGGAAAATTGGCTTTTCTCGGCAAATATATGGATTTGAAATGTTTTGGTTGAACAACTGTATTCCCGTGTACTTTCACACCTATGTGGTTAAGTCCACTTAATGGTAAATGGATGCAGTGCTGTGGCATTGTTTCTTGTCCAGAGGGTGCTTTACAATTTTTGTTTATGTCTCACATTCACCTTGTGACATACCAGTTGCCGCGGTAACCACGCAAGGCACTCGCTTGGTGATCACCCCATCCCCTAACCCACACTGCCCCTCCCTATACCTGCTTTACTGTGCGAATTGAGACGCTCTTGAGGAAGTGGTCTTTATTCGGCCTTAAATCAAACTAAAATCTTGATACATTCATTTGCTCTGGCCAAATAATCTGAGGCACTTCTAAACCAACACATGCAAAATGATGGCGTGAAAAGGTCTTAACACATCCAGCTCCTGACCTAATGCTTCCGTCGATTATCGTGGTGAAAATTAGAACGTTGTGTCCTAGCGTAGCATTTTTGTATTCAGTTGATAATGCAAAGCAGCGTGTGGTCTTCCAGAAGACTTGAAGTGCATTTCAAGTCTGCGTCCTGCTGGTATAGAGTTGCTGCGGGTGGAGCCAACCCAGCCGAGCAAAAGCAAGAAGCCATTTAATGATTCAAACCAACGAAAGGTTTGAAAACTAACTAGAATTCTCAAAACGTCCACGAGGCCCGCTCGATCCACAATCCTCGTCTCGCCGGCTCGGTCGGCTTCACCTGTTGATAATTGCCAAAACCTGCATTAGGGTCCCTTATGATATATATTTTTGCATTCTAAATTAGCACTTGTTTATATAATTTAAAAGGTGATCCCTTCATTCAATTCACGCATCTGTTAGCAATGACATTTAGCAGCAATGTCACAGCATACTGACTAACTTGCACGTTTTTTTTCATAATTTTCACAAATTATACCTCAACAGCTCTTTGCTGTCAAAATAAGCTCTAAGTGTGAAATCACCTCATGATACATACTGGCTGTTCATATGTGTGTGTAGTGTGGACGCTGTGTGCCTGTGTTTGTGTGACGGGGTGGATGAGTGTTGTTGCTGGAAGAAGATTGTTTCTGCGTTTGACTGTCTGCTTGTATCAGTGCCAGAGGTGTTTGTCTGCGAGATGTAGGCGTGGATGTATGTTTATTTATATCGCTCTGATGTGTGTCAAACTGTCTGCTGTGATTAACGTCATCGCGTTGAGTGTGTGCGTGGTGGTTCAGATCGCCATGAAACTTTTTTGTCAAACTGTCAGCTCAGATTAGCGTCTTTATTTAAGTCTTTTTTTTGTATGTATTTGCGATAACAATGCTATTTTTGTGCATCTGGCTTTAGTACCTTAGTATTGAACAGTTATGTGTTTGTGTGTGTGTGTGTGTGTGTGTGTGTGTGTGCGTGTGTTTCTGCAACACCACCTCAGTAAGTTGGTAGATTAGTACATAAGGCTCCATTATCACACCCAGAGCCATGTGTCCCCCTGCTGTTCACGAGACTGTCTATCCATCTGGCTATGTGTCTGTCTGTTTGGCTAATATGTTTTATGGCTAGTTTCCCACTTCTCAGTTTGTGTCCCGGCCTCAAAATGTCTTAAATTGTCTAAATTAAATGTCCTTATTACAGTCATTTTTCACCGTGGAGTGAAGAGTTTCTTTGCTCAGCAAGATTAATACAGAACAGGATTAGTCGTACAACATACAAAACATTTCCATTATCTGCATCAATAAACTCCAGCGGGCTTAATGTGGCTTAACAATTTCCTCGTACCCTTTTGCCAATATTCTCAATATATTGTTTCAAACCTTGCGTTAATTGTGCGTGACGTGAACCAAAGGTTTTGTTCATGGTCTTGTTATTCAAGTGAAGTCATGTTTTTCTTTTGTGCAGGCCAGAGCTCTCTATGAAGATAAATAATCACATAGAAACTCAGTGACAATGTAGGGAAACAACATGAAAGTAACACTGGAGACCTGAATGAGTAAAGACACTCAAGTGTACGTAGAGGTGGTTGACATGAGTCCTGATTCAGAACTTTGATGGAGACGGGCGGGATGTGGTGGATTGAAATCCTGGTAGCCGTGGGGCAAACGGATGTGCGGACCGGCTGAAGTGGAGCTGAGTTAGATCACTGCAGATCACAACATCGTGGCTGAAGGAAGCCACATAAAAGGACGGGGATCGGACAGACTAAGGCCTAAACAATTTGGCATTAGGCCCCAGCACTCCAAAGCGTGAGGGGGACGCTGGAGGAGGAATCAGTAGAATGTACGTGTAGGAGGAGGGAAACGGTAAACCTTAAATTGCTCTTAAAGTGAAGATCAGGTATTATGAAAAGGTCATGCCTTCATTTAAATCAATGTGTTATGATATTTATTTGTTGGTTGCTATAAAAAGGAAATAACTGGATTAAGAAATGAATTGGGGGTTATTGATCATATGATCAATTTTGGAAATATGTAAATAAGACGTGGCTTAGGGGGTAACGATGATCACCTAGTGATCAAAGGGTTGCCGGTTCGATCTCCGGCTCCTCCATGACGAAGGTCCCTGAGCGAGACCCTAAACCCCAAATTGCTCCCGACAAGCAAGGTGGGCCTTGCATGGCTCAGCTGTCGGTGTGTGAATGTGTGTATGAATGGGTGAATGTGTGACAAACACTGTAAAGCACTTTGGAATAAAGCGCCATAGAAATGCAGTCCATCGATTTAGAACCACAATCATCTTTATTTAAGTTTTCTCACACATACAAGGAACTGGACTCCGGTTGTCAGTGACTCATTTATTTATTTATTCTTTGTGTGCTTTTGTTACACTCACACCACATAAATACAGGGACAAGACGAGACACATAAATCTTAATACCATAATACTCACAGGAAAATACTTGCCTTGGACACTTTACCTGTATAAGTAGTTGTTTATTTATTTGGAAGGTGCATCGAAACGTTTTGCCTTTCTCCTTGGTACCTTTTTTATTTGTTTAAAGTTTTATATTGATTATTTTGTGTTGTGACTGTGCATTGAAAACTCCTCAGCCTTGCCTCGATATGGTGGCTAGAAGTCGGTTCACACTATGGATGGATGCATGGGAACCATAACAGGGAGAGAACGCCCCGCTTCAGCCTCCTGCTGCCTGAGTTGATGGATTATCAGAGCGGATGGATGGATGCCTCCTATATCTGTCTACATGTCCAAACAGTTTGCGGCTTTGGCTCACGGACCGTCTGGCAGGCTGTCTGGCTCTGGCCCAGAAACATTACTCCTCCGTCGCGTCTTCCTGTGTGAATATTTAATGAGGGTGCGCGTGTGTTAATAGGCTGGCTGTGATGACCTCTTCCTCTCTCCATTCCTCAGACCGCGGCCGCCCAACGCCAATGTTATTTTTAGACGGCATTAACGATAACTTCCCCGCACGCGTCAGAAACATCCCTCAACTTCACTCTCCATCTCGTTCGTGCATTTCTCCCCTCGCCCTCCTTCGCCCGCTCCGCCGTTTGGTCATCCTTTTTCCCCTCGTTCATTCCGCTCCTCTGCCCGCTCTGTTCTAATCCCCCTCCTCGCCCTTCATCTCACTCGTGTGGAAAATGTGACATCAACCAGCCTTGCTCTCGTGTCTCTTTCGCCCCCCACGCCCACACACACACACACACACACCTGTGGCCACCCTCATGTGCTATCACTTTCCCTCTTACTCACTTTTCTCTCCTCATTCTTCACGCCTCTTACCCATTCCCCTCTGTCTCACCTTCTCACCTCCACATTATATTCTTTCTTTTCCCATGGACTTTTTGGTGGCTGTGTGAATGTGTCAGCCTGATCAATGACAGTTTCTCCCTTCCACCTCTCT
>OMNV01010139.1:0-14580 GCA_900303265.1 Brotula barbata | reverse complement strand
CTTGAATTCATGTATTTCTTTTAAGTAAAAAGAAGAAACTTGCGGTGGAAAAACAACTCCATTCAATTACCTCTGTTTCATTTGTTTCATCTATTTGCGCTGTCTGTCATCTTGAGTGTGTATATTTCTCCTTCTACTGTATCCTATGAATTCCTGTCTAAACAATGTCTTTTTGTGAGGGATTAGTGGAAACTAAATTCTCTCACAGGGATCCAGCGATGGAGAAACTGTTCGTATTCTCAGGTTGTCTGACCCTATTGTCTCCCTTGTGTTTTCACTGCTGTCATAGGGGAAGTGTGATAAAGTTCCCCTTTCTTTGCCTGATTCTATGTTTGACTGTCTCTGCGCTCGGCTAGTAGGTCTCCTCCTGCTGCAGGGGGACTTTGGGCGCAGGCGATTGTTTTACGCGAGGTTACAGGAAGGTCAGATCCAAAATCAATGAGGAAACAGCTCTGCTGCTCTAAACTCTATTTCTGCCAAGCAGGATCCTCTGAGAGGAGCTGGGATATCAAGAACCCCAAATGGGAGGATCATTAACATGACAGATCGAGGGACGGGGACGGAGGGGAGGAAGGGGGAAGACAGAGGAGCGCTATTAGGAGTGTGAAATGTGAAACGGGCAGGTGTAATGGAAGCGTAGCATTTTCTTGAAAACATTCTCGGTGCTAAGCAGAATTTTATCCTCACTATCAAATTCCAATGATGTAGTTCACACTATTGGATGCGGCGGCCATACTGCCTGTTCATCATGCAGTTTAAAGTTACCGCCGTGGACGAAACAAACCAAAAAAAAACGACACAAAACGCAACATTTTTTAGCTTCTAAATGATGAGGCTCTGCTAACTGGCGCATGTGCCGATATCCAACAAAAACTGAATAAATAAATGAAACATAACAAGCAATACTTTTTAAATTTGTATTCAAATCAGACTTGTGGGGAGGTGAGATGGTTTTCAAGGAGTTTCCACTGGAAAAGCACCACACAATGCAATAATGTCCAGAGTGTCTCCGTGCCTTATGGGAAACCTCGGGGGGGTGGCTTTAATGTGTCCTCCTTTTGTTTCCTTGGCAGCAGAGCGGATATTACAGATTGGAAGCATATATTGCATTCATAAAATCTCGCTCAGAATATGAGCCGTGTGAGCTTTTCAATTTCTATTGTTGAGAGCTTCCAGCCTCTGACATCGCAGGGAAACGTCGCATTTTATTCCACTATGGCAAAAACACGGAGACGCTTCTGCCGCTGACCCCGACAGGTCAGCAACGTAACGCTCCCACCTACACATCCATTAGGCCCGGATGCCCTCAAGAGAGGACAATACAAATCGTCTCAACTTCATAGACGGAAAGGAACACACGTCTCACCTCCACTCCTGTCGTTTTCTACATTTTTTCTTTATGTGCATATTATAAACACAGTCACCGCCATGACCCAGGACGAAGCCCGGCCCCTTCTTTCCTTTTTTTTAAAGGCCTGCTGCTGTGCAGTGAATGTGGATCCGACCCATTGGGCAGAACAGAGAGGACGATGTGAGCTCAGAGGTATTTCATGTATGGACTCTGCTCATAAATGCCAGTCAACATCAAAGCTGATCTCCGGTGTGGTGCCAGGCCCACCTGCCTGGGAACCTGTATACTAGCAGCTCTGGTAGGCAGAGCTAGTCCACACTCATGCTGTGTGACACAATACCAGAGATCAAAAACAACGACAGTTGGGAAATGACTCATCTCCATTCTGTGAATGGGGTGAATGTTGGAGAGCGGACTGTGATTATCTATCCGTGACTACTTGTTCTTAAAATATGACTCACAGCTTTCAGATGTACAACACTCTTGATCGACGTGGAGCATTAGTGTGCAGCAAAGTTATAACATCCTCTTAAAAATGGAGATGAATTCAAACGCGTCCCCATCTGAAACTCTGAGGTCAAATCCGGAGTGTCTGCCCGCGACCTGGTTTTTGGCAGCATAACTGAGCAGGATAAGAAAAGAGTTATGAAAAGTCCATCCAGTCACGGGCGCTGCAATGCCACAGCTAGAATCCATTTATACTGAGCGGGATTCAAAGAAGGCTCAGACTATGATCAAAGGTGTCATCCTGCACATGAACTTTTGGGGCTGCCGCCTCCATCGCCGTAACAACAGAGACGCTGCTGGGCTGTAAACAGTCGCACATTTAGACCATAATCAAATTTTAGTGTCTTGTGTCTACCCCTGTCTGTAGGTTTTTGATGTTACTGTGTAGTTATTGTACTTTATGTCTTTTTTTTAAAATCTGTTTTGTGCTGAAAGAAGCCATAGGACAAATAAACTGGCTGACTTATTTCCATTAAACCAAAACTCATATGTAAAAGTGATACAGCTGTCTGAGTCAGAGCACGAGTCCACAACAACGCAAAAAAGAAAAAGACAGCGTCAGGCGGCCAACAGCAGTCTGACACAGCCTTCTGTTTGAGTGCTCCTTTACTCTCTAATCATAAATTTACTCACAGCCGATGTGCACCAGGCCGTCATCGTGTCTACAATGCTGTGCCTTCAATCACTTTGTTACCCTGGAAACTCAATCACACATCCACTCACACCTTTCCGTGGTTTTGCAAATTACCCAACCTGCATCGGTGAGCTATGCCGACGTGCGATTACATGCACGCTCTATGAAGAAAGGCCCGATCTGGGCCTACCACCGATCCACCATGGTGCCCCTATGATGATACAAGTGTGATTAAAAAAATGATATGTGATGATAACTGGGTGACCTTCGAACCCCGATAGATGTAAATCAGTTACTTGTGAACATGGAATCCATTGAAGGAAATGCTTCAATTTTGTATGTGCAGTAGCATCCGATCAACAATCAATAACGAAAACTCACAGAGGAGGAAAAGCTCAGATTCATAAGTCATATTTTTTTTTTGCACATAAAAATTTCTTACATAGCAGAGGTGCTCTTCCTGTTGCCAAAGGAATATAGGTCACCAGAGAGAGAGAGACAAATGCAAACAATTGATCACGCTAGCCTAGTTTAATGTCAGGTCACTGCCTGTGTTGGAGTAATGTCATCCTCACGCTGCCCCTATTTGCATTCTAAGACTAATGCGCACCTTGGTTCAGTTTTCAGGAGACAAAGTGCACATTGCCTACTGGAAAGGTTAATCCGTGATAAAACGAGAGCTCGTATCTGATACAGCGTCATCAGGCCGAGAACGCATCTAATGGAAAATCAACAACAATGCAATCAAGCCAAATCTCAAATAAAACACATTTAGACCCACGTAGCTTTACCAAATGATAGAAACGACTCCATCACGCACTTTATCGGTGCTTCAGTGTGCTCGTACTTGGTCCATTCTTGTAGTTTTGCGAAACGTTTGGCTTTTGTAGCTGCAGCAGGATTTATTCAGTCCGAGAGTGAGAATTTATCTTTGCAGCAATCCACCGTAAAAGTTAATAAACTATAACTTTTTGCCGTCTTCGAGTCGTCCTGCACACTATCTATTACGGGATGAAATTTTCCTGTCACACTCTGGAGCACATTCAGATGGCATTGTGGGAAAAATGCCATCTGAGTGTTTGAAGTTTCCTTGCGGTAATCCAGACAGCGTGCAGATGATTGGCTGAATTTATTCAGTGGTGTTGAGAGTGCTTTCAAGAAAACATCAATTATACTAGATTGTTCTGGTGGCATTTCAGTGTAGTGCAAGCGGTTTGGCTGAACCAGCAAAGCGAAGGCTGCACAATGCGCGTTTAGTGAGTTCTGACACGGTCCAGATCTCGGCCGATCCCGCTCTATTGAATAAGCACATGTCTTTGGGGACAAGAAGATTGATGCCGCTCCCGCTGAACTCTGGGATATCCCTGTCTTTGGCTCGGCAAGAATTGGGGGTTTGTGGGTAATGGGGGGAAACCACTTCCCTTGCTTGTTAAACAAGACCATTAAAAAGCATTACGAGCAGGCCGATGGAAAGGCTTTTTGCGTGTCATTGCTTGCATCTGTTGGAGGGTGTTTCTGGGCTCTCTTATTTCTTTTGATTATTCCAAAATAATTCTGCCCCAAAGTGTTATGGGAGTCTGTGGAAATACTGAGGGCATCAACAGCCATGTCTGACTGAAGCCTCAACGTTTATCTCAGATTATCATCACAGGTCTCTGTATTCACTTAGAATCCTTTAAACGGCTTTATATAAAAGATATCGGCGTAGTTTTGTCAACATGGTGACATTAACCCAATAAAGACCAAGAGTGTGATGATCAGACCTGACTAATGATTAAATCCCGTCATGCAAAGCCACGTCAGACCCTGGGACTTGAATCATGTGTTTTTCAGTTTACACGGTGGGATTAATGTTCACGTGGAGGAGGGATTTGGGGGCCTGTTCATGATGATTATCTTTACGAGGCGACAATCGCAATCGACTGAATTGAACCTGACCACTTATTAGTCCATCCATTTTCCGTTGTTTGAATCAATTTTCAGTTGCTAATATTGGATTTGTTAGTTTTGCTTGAAAGGCAAAACTAGCAAGTTGCTGCTTTGTTTTGATCGACGAGCAAACGTAAGTACACAAAGGGCAGAATGAAAAACACATCCTTTTACAGTTTATTCTGTAATACATCCGTGAAAGTGTAACATATTGCACATTATGCTGTTATTCCTTGTTTTCCTATGTAATAACAAAGTCATAACTGTAAAAAAAATGCAGCATACAAAGACGTGGATGAACTTTGTCTTTTTTACAGACCAATTAGTATAATCATGCAGATGTTTATTCATTTTATGCACAAAAATGATATATATATAAATGTCACAGCCATCCCCACTCCATACACACATCCTCGTGGTCACGTTTGACCAAACACCGGAACTGTGTGAAACATCAATAATGGACATGATTAATACGCCTGGAGGTCCGTTTACTGACGCAACACACTCAGTTACCACAAATCAGCAAAGCGGCTGATTAAAATCATCGGCTGTTTACGACCGTCAGTTTACATTGGAGGTTTTTTGCCGTAATGTGATTATTTAGTTTACGTGTCCGTCATATAGCAGTCATTTTTTATGTCATGTGACACTTTGTGGCTTGTAAATTTGGCCGTGCAGAGAGACTTGAATACTTGGATAACCTCAGTTTGGTCTTAACCAAACTGTGGTGATGTGGAAAGGAGCAGGAACCCTGGAGATGGGTTCAAACTCCAGGTTTGGTACAAAGGGGGTTAATGTGATGAAGGTCACATGTGAATAGAGACTTCCCTGTTAGAACTCTGCAGGAGGAGGATTAGATTTGTCATACGCACAGAGGAGTTATGACTGTGGTTTTGCACACTTCACCGCTCGGGAGGAATCCGTGAAGTGAATGTCCGTGCTGTTTGGGATGTTCATTGGATAAAGTAATATGAGGGCAGTGTCAGCTGAAGCAGCGCTGGGCTCACTTCCCAGAACTAACGCACTCAGGCATATGGAAATTACCGGAATGCTCGTGTAAGTGAGAGAGGGCACCAAACACAGAAAAAGAGTAATATAATCTGTGTTGTGTATTTAGATGACAGCGTGTGATGGTCATTAACTATGCATGTGTACGGGGAATAGGAATAGCATCTCTCTCTCTCTCCCTCCCTCTGTCTCTCTCTCCCTCTCTCTGTTTCCCACCGTACCATCGTTCCAGTGGCAGTAGATGGTCCTCTTATTAGGTCAGCTGAAAGTGGAAAATTAGCACAATTCCCCCAGGCTGGGATTTATCCCACATCTCTTCCAATTAGCTTCCTGAGCTTCTGGAGATAATTGCAGTGTACAGTGCAGAGACAGGAGCTCTCACAATCACACTGCTGCTGCTGCTGCTGCATTCCCGTCCATTCCACAGTCATGCACTTCCTCAGGAAAAAAAAGAAAAAGAAAGAAACTTACGAAACGGAGAGACTAACGGCAGGATCTACATCCCATCTCTCCTGGTTAATCCTGCTCGGAAGCGGTCCTATCCCCTGAGCCCGGTTCCATTAAGTACTTACATACGCTACCAGAAGTTTGAGCAGAGAGATGTTTTGCATGTGTTGTCGTTTATAACACTATCATCTTTAATAAGGCCGAGGGATTAGCGCCGTTGCCTTTTGATCTCATAATCCGCACTCTTCGAAAAGCCCAATCTTTATCGGCTTGCCTTTCTGCCGGACCGGCTGATCTGCTGGGAAAGACAGAAATTGACCTCAAATGAGGCGCCGTCCTGCGAAATCTCCGACAGGTGACAGCAGTAATTCACGGCGGAGAGGAGAACAGTTGGCCTAATGTGGCCGAGGGAGATGAGCCCGTTGGCTCGTACGAGGCCGTTGTCAGGGGAGATTAAAAGACTTCATAAATATGCCCTTCCATTTTGCGGAGCCGTATATCAGCCGGCCGCATTAATCAGCGGCGCCCATCCATAGCACGGTAATTGCATCTGAAGATGAAAGGCGAGGAAGTTCATCTTTCCACCTGTACGCTACAAAGCATCACACATTCATCACGTGTGATTCATGTCAAACATGGAGACGGCAGAGCTTCATGCTTCCTGTCCGACCTGCACGCTGAAACGCTCACCGATGGTACCACACGCCACCATACACGGTGATACGAGCGACACTCTGCCAAATCGCAGTCCAGCATCCCTCCCTGTTGTCGTAAACTGGTACTAAACGACTAAATTGAGAAAACTTTGCCATACCGTCCACAGATGGATCAATGAAAGGCCATAACCAACATAGGGAGCCGTGCTAAACCTGGCCTGCATCGCTCTCTTCATTAGCGTGACATCCCTCCCCCCACCCCCCTTTGCCTTCTCAGAATTGATGTTCCACTTTCATTCATGGTCCTCCTTTCTCCAGCAGCTCACTTACACAGGGAGGGAGGAGGGAGGAGGGAGGGGAGGCGCTTCATCTGTGGGTCTGAGGGAAGTGGCTCATGACTGTACACTGGAACTAATTAATGAGCTCGGCCTCCATTTATGTTAAGCAATGTTTGACAGAAGAGAACGACGGGAACTTAATTACACGGAACGAGAGACCAGAATAGCTGCGAAATTTTTATGGGCTTTCGTTGGGCTTCGAGCGTGCGCGGCGCGGGGCGTCGTAGCTTTGCGCGGCTTTAGACGGAGGCTTTGTGGATATTTAAGGTGTGCGTCGCATTGTTTCCCCCCTCTCGGTTTTGAGAGGATCGTATTTCTTCTGGCGCACGTGCCGGCCAAAGCAAATGGCGGAGATTTATGCGCCCTCGTTTTCGTTTGTGCTCGCTGAGCTGCTGCATAAACAACGACGGTCACCGTTACGCCGCAGTTCGCCGAGAATAACACGTGGCGAGGACGGAGAAGGCGGTACGTGCGTGTGTATGCGTAGGCCTGATGTGAGCGCCTACTGAGTGTGTGTGTGTGTGTTGCGGATTTAAGGGTATACAGCGTGACGTATTTGTGCGATATGAAGGTGTGTCACAGTAGCGTGCGGCGCATGTGTGTGTGCTGCTCCCTGTAGGAAAAGGAGGCTCTGGTTGTCAGGAAGTGAGCGTGAGGTGAACCTGGGGAGGCCGCGAGGAAATTTAACCGCCATAAAACAAAGTGGCCTCATGAAATAGTTGAGTGATAGATTTATAAACTGGAGACGGGACAGACTGGATTTGGTTTATTTATTGTGCATATATATCCTTTTTTGGATGTTTTTGGAAGCTGAAATGATTGCTGTAAGAAACACAAAAGAACAGAGAGTGCACGAGGGTCACGTTACATTTTCAGGCCTGTCAGGGCGAAGGAGGAAGTTATTAACTTAGCATCATGTGGTGAGCAGCGGTCTTGGGTCGTGAACCCCCCGGCCCGCCTTTATCTGCATATTTCAGTCATTGGTTTAAATGAGGTTTACGAAATATCTTTTAATCTTTCAGGGATCATTTACATAACGTAACGTGAAACTGTGAAAGTCTAATGTTTTATTTGTTGAAACAAAAACTATTTATTAATCCCCTCTAAAAACATGCCAAAGATGTAAATTGTTGTTAAGTTGCATTTAGTTGACAATCAAAGCTGAAAGAGCAGATTTGTATCTCTGAAAAAACATGTTTAACGTTTTAAACTCTCGTTTGGTTCCCTGTGGGACTTTGTGTTGAAAACTGCCAAAGCTGCAAACTCAGCGTGCAGCCCCACAATGTGTGTGTGTGTGTGCTTGTGTGTGTGTGTGTGTGTGTGTGTGTGATTTTTGCCTGATTGGCTCACCAACTGCAGATGTGGCAATTAAATGCACCTGTGTCCAATTGTCACCTACACTGCAGCACCATGTGCTACGATGTGGCGAACACACAAACACGCAAACAAACAAACACCCAAAACCGAGCCCAGCGCCACACACTCATATAAATGTTCTCAGTCCGTCGAAAACTTGGATTACGCTGTGATAAAGGCAATAAATCGGCTTTTTCAAACTAATGTATGAACCCTAATGCCATCAAAATCAACAGTATTCTCACTCCAAGTAACACGTCTAAATTGTGTAATGTGTGTAACTTAATCACTTTGTTGTCTTCTACAATGTGTGTGTGTAAACATATTCATTACCATTTTAAGTTTGAAATTGTTTTTCCTAACGTCATTATATATGCAAAACTTGCTTTCAACTTTCAAAATTTTTAATTTGCCCAGGAAACCGCATTGCAAAGATGGTAATAGGTAAATAAACATAATAAATATAGTTTGGGCTTCCTCATTTGAAAGTGATGCAAAATAAAACATCAACCAAACACGTTACCCAAAGTATGGACGCTCTTTATCCACACGGCACCAATACTCTTTGGCCCGCGGCGTCTGACAGTTTAATCTTCACATGGAAACGTTCCTGTAACTCAAACCCTGTGAAGCGCTGGAAACACACGTATTCAGTTTGATTGTGAAGATGTTGATGTGTATATGGAGCACGTCGCCAAACGCCGTGCCGTTACTTTGCTTTATGTTTGGCAATAAAAGCCGGACCTGTTTGCTGCAAAAATGGAACGAGTTCACGCAGAGGAATGTGGAGAAGTCCGGTCGGTCACATGGTCTGGTCACCCCAACACATTTAAACGCTTTGTTATTTATGATGTCGGATTCCAGAGTGTTTTTTTCAGAGTTCACCGGGACTTCACCTGCCCGCCCCGTCTGGGCCGACAGGAACTGTCGAAAAACCTCGGACCAGATGCGACGGACGGAGAGGAAAGACGGATGTGGCCGGTGACGACAGCGAGGTTTTGAGCGAGCGCACAACAACCGTCTGACAAAGCCACAGGAAGCGGCGAGCAGCTGCGACACGGCTCTGCCTGCTCCTGACGCCCGGGCATCGGCGCGGCATTATTGTGCGGCCGTGTCCTGATCTGCCCAACGGAGCGTGGACACAGTCCATCGGTCTGTTCTCCCGCTGAAAGCCTCTATCTGCGGCTCTATCTGACACCCCGCTACCTTCGTCTGCGTCACCACTCCCAAACAGCGAGGAACATTGTTTGGTATTACGTGATCCGTGCCCACTTGCAGCTGTCGCCCGAAAACCGCACGGAATTCCCCCACGCTTTGGAAAATGTCACGTCTGAAAAAGGAAAGCTCGGGGCCGTGAGTTCTGTCGGTTTTTTGCACGCCGCCGTCGCGCGTCGCGTCCGCAGCCTGCGGCTCATTTGCGCACCGTGCGAAGGATGAGTGTGTATTTTTGTCAACCGGTGTTCAGTGACCGACCTAATTACACCCTAATCAATCAAGAGAAACAAGGCTGCGACCGGCCGGGTGCGGCCCGCTCCACCCCTAATCCATCGCATCTGTTTAAGGGTAATTCCACAAGCCACTTGTTTAACTTCACACGCCATGCTGTTTTTATACTCGGCTCCGTGTCCGCGTCCTGCGGAGGATAATTAGAGTTCTGATCAGCTTTTGTTGGACACGCAGCATTGAGGCAACACAGAAAACCCCAGTTGCATTGCTGTAATGAACAACAGAGGAGAGTTACGTACGGCGTGATGTAAACGCGTTACAGTTGTGCGAACGTTAAAATAATTGCAGTGTGTGTCTGAACATGTCACGACTATTAACTCCTTTAATCCCAGACTCGTTCCTGTTGTGTGAACGCATTCATTTTTATTCCCTGGGTCAAAACATCACACAAAATGTACACGTGTGTATGTTTTTTATCATTCATTAAGTTTTTTTTTTTTAAAAGTGAAATGATGGGAAAATGCAGAATTTGAGTTTGTAAAACTTTTTCAACTGTTCCTGCGTGTTTCCTAATTTGCGTCAGGACACACCAAAATCTATTTAATCATGATATTATCACGTATAATTACTATTATTACAAAATGTAAACATTACAATTAAAATAAACCGTAGGCTAATCTAACTGAACATGTTTTGCTAGTTTGACTTTTGCTCTGAAACACAGTTGGAGCCTCCAACACATTTACATGCTGCTACATGTCCTGTCAGCATCACATCAATATAAACTTTAGACAAAATAACAGTGTCCGCATTAACTAAATAGAGATTATATGAACTTGTTTTGGAGGTTTGATGCCGTTATCTCCCAACAGGGGCACAATTATTACTATATTTCAAATATTCAAATATTGAATAATGGTTCAAGAAATCAACATGACTCGTGATTTCATTCATAAATATTCTTCCCTCGCAAATAACTCATTTCGAGCTTTGCAAAATCAGATCAAAACGGAGGTCTGGGATTAAATTGGTTAAATGTGGGTTATTAGGAACTCTCTCTTCTTCTTTTACCTTTACAAAATTGATCCGAGCCGTTCCTGTGGCACAGCGGGCCGTCCCTCGCTGAACCGTTTCATGAAGAATCGGATATTCGCGCTAATGTTTTTAAGCTGCACGAGGAGCCGAGCGAGGTAAATATATGACAACGGCGATCGTCAAAGGGTGCATTAACCTCGTAAAACGTCTCGGCTTGGGGTCATAAAGACAGACAGGATGAAGAGAGGAGACGAGGCGCCGCGGTCTCCTCCATTTTTGCTTGTATACGGTTGATCCCTCCCTACGTTCTACAAATCTCCGTGAGACAACCTCTGTGAGCTCGTCTTATGTGCTCTTTTATTTCCCCCTTTCTTTCAACCTAACTGTGCAAGTGGTTCTTTCATGACATTTCTGTAATTAAAGCCAAATGGCACGTCCCTCGATTAGCCCCGCAGCTGCATGCGTTTAATTCCATACAATCAAAGTGTCCCGTTCAGCTGCTCGCTGTCACAGCTACCAAAGCTATTTGTCACAACAAAGATAAAGGAAGCATTTATGACCGGTAAAGGATATTGCTTATGTTGTTTTACAGGGGTTAGGATGTATTTCCATATGAATAAGAACGTAGAATGATAGTTATGCTTTCATACCCGCAGAAACCACCTTTCGAACGCAGTCGGAGCCGCAGAGAGAAGCGTCGGGGTCAAAGACGGGAAATTCATCCGTAAGCTTAGAAATGATATCCTGTCAGACGCACAAACACATACAAGGGTTTAACATTTCCAACGTTGACACTTCTGGAAAAAATACAGCCCAAGTGTTACCTGATATTCTGCACCCCCGTGTCATAGGTTCCTCCAGATGGGCTTTTTTTCCCGCAAAACCTTGTGACCTTTAGAAAGCGTCAACAGTGTGTGATCCCACGATCGCCCCCAAACGTCAGACTACGAGCTTGTTTTTGTTTTTGGACCCGGTTTCCTCGTGTTTTGACTGGGTTGCAAAGTGTACCAACCGTGAGATGAGGTCATACTTGGACATAAATGAGCTGATCCGTGCCGCTCAGTACGCTGCAGGTACAGAAAAGTTACAATTCTGCACCAGGACACACATTAAGGAGTTTGTTCCGTTTTACTCAGTTTCTCTTTTGTTTTTCTTGGTTTTTCTCAAAATCATTTCATCCCAGCAAATTTTGGGCAACGTGGAGTAATAACAATAGAAAAGCACACCAAGACGTCTACGTTTCAGAAATTAAGACGTTTGTTTTTATAGAAAAACCAACAATATAAAACTTTCCAGTCCTTTAAAACTGTCTCGACTTTTCTAGCCTCTGAGCGGATTTATTCCATCGGGCAAAATTATTCAATTTTTGGACACAAGCTTCACATTTAAAGCCATAAAGACACACAGCCAAACTGATCCCATTTGTGGAAAACAGTCTTTTTATTCTTTATTTTGGCTTTTGCTGGAAAAGTATGAATATTCTTTCTTCACAACTACGTTCTCGACTCTTCGTGATTATTTTTGGTCGTGAAAGCCGCTGGCTGATTGTTCACCCGTTGTGTTGGATGCAGCAGAGAAACCCTCCCGCCCTGACGCCAGGCCTGCCCCGTATCCTGGAGACAAGAGGCCCAAACACTTCAACTTGGATTTAGTGCAATCGTTAAACTATTCTGAAGTAATTATGAGCCATTAAATGAAGAGTGAGCTTGTCCTGTCGCCGACGGAGTCAAAGTCAGTCCACATGAAGGTGATTTCAGAAGATGCAAGAGTCCGTGTAAACTGGCTGCAGGCCTGTGGGGTCTCCGAGCGTGCAGACCTCACACACACACGCGAGAAAATGAAGAGATAATGACACGAATGTGCACCAAGCCTGCTGAACATTCAAGCACTGATTCACATTTAGGCGGGTGTACACACAACGCCACGATTTCCTACGCGCATGCACACCAGCTATGATAAGATCCCGGGCGTCTCGGAGATAGTACCAGTATATGAGCTCATCAGAGCTCCTGAAGCATGATGATGTAGTAAAGTGTCACATGAAGTGAACTTGTTCATCCCTCAGTGTGAATGAGGGCGTTTGGTTCATCCTCAGCGGCCCAAACACACAAAGGGATTTTTATCCTCGCATACTCGGCCCGCGTCAATTCCTTTTGTTGGGAATTTTGTCAACGAGATAGAATTCTGCGTTGTTTTTCAGCAGCGTAGAAACAATAGCAAGAAACCAGCACAGACAGTAAACTATCCTCTCTGAATAGTTTCCAGCCGTCCCCCGATTACCTCCTCAGGATGATCCGCTGCTGTCATGTGATCCTAGTGTGTGTCCTAGTCGTGCGCGTACAGGTCAGGTACACAGGCTGAAATGCTCGGGTGGATTGCGAGCATTCATCACAAACACAGATTGAAGACAAGACAGAAAGAGGAAACCCATAACCCACAACCGGCCAATCTCCTGGTTCACGTGGAGCAGCAGCAGCCGCCCAGGGTTCTCGATTAAAACGTCAGAGTTGCTAAACCTCAGTGATCTCTTATCTGATTTCCTCCTCGGCCCCGGCGACACACACACACACACACGCACGTGCACGCGCAGAGAGATAAAACTCCTCTCTCACTCTGCATCAGCACACAGAATCGTCTTCTCTCCGTGGACACACACACACACTCCGAAGCCCGAGCCGCCGGTGTGATCAGCGTGTCCCCGTGCTGACACGGCGCTGACCGCAGAGAGGCCCGGCCCCAGACTATCAGACACATGTCTTTCATTAGGCTTTATCTGTTGACACATCCTGTCTGCTTTGCATGCGAGGGCCGCATTACTCCACGGCACCGAGGGCAAAGGCAAAAGACACCAGACTGAAACCCGAACTCCACGGGGGAAACTTTCCTCTCTGCAGCCTTCCTACAGCACGGTTAGCTAACAGCACACACCGAGACAAACACTGTCTCAGAGTCTCAGAGACAGACAGTTTGACACTCGGCTACCAGAGCTATGAGTCAGAACACTGTGATCTCAGTGAAAATGTGGAAAAAGAAAAATATACGCTTTTGTTCATCATTTTATCACTGACATTCGGGAGTCGCTAGTTACAAACGGACTGCGTCTAGATAGAAAAGTTCCTGATGGGGCGCCCTTATCAATATTATTAATAATTCATTCACAGGTACGAGTGTGTGTGTGTGTGTCTTTGTAAAGCCAGTGGGTTTAATTATATCATTAGGATAAGCGGCATAAATTTGTTTTGAGGAGAGCGGAGGGGTTGTCAACAAGAATTCTTCTCAATGTCTTTATAATCTTCACAAACAGGAAAACAGCTCACACTTACAGTTTCACTCCTCTCTGTGAATCACAGACAGAGATGGAAAGAAAAAGTTGTGTTGTCATCAACTAAATAAAAAGTGTTCCAAAAGAGAAACTGACGGTAAAGTTTCATAAGATGACGTAGTCACATTTAATGTCCTTAGCTTCGTTATTATTGAGACGTGAGGACATGAAGAGACACGAGGAATAACACATCATAAACGTCCCCGTCCTCAGAGCCCCTCGCTGCTCCGTTCCTATCATAAATCACGGCCTTGTGAGAAACAGAACAGAGCAGGTGTTTGTCAGATTTTTCCTCTTTCTTTTGTCATAATCTCTGTTTTGTCATCCTCGTCTCTGCTGTCCTACCGATTTAACGAGTGGGAGAGAATGAAGGGCGACCTCAGATACGTATAGAGGTCTTATCAGAACAAGGGCCGACCCCCGTGCTCTGATGTGGTGAAGGGAAGTGACCTCCCACACGTCTCCCCCGCTGGTCACTGCTGAATGTGGCTCTAATTGAATTCACTGGAGACAAACGAGTATTAATTGGGAGGATAACGATGACCACA
>OMNV01010137.1:0-7500 GCA_900303265.1 Brotula barbata | reverse complement strand
GAAATTGAATTACAACTGGCTGGAATCGTGTGTGTGTGTGTGTGTGTGTGTTTGTGTGTGCGCGCGTGTGTGTTGAGACGAGGCAAGGCAAGGCAGCAGTGGAATCAAACCAACGCATCATTAAATACACTGCAGCCAGAGTCCATGCTCTCCTGGCTCTCCAACTGTCCTAGCTCTTCCTCAACATCCTCTCTCTCTTCCTCGCTCTCTCCCTCTCTCTCTCTCTCTTTACTTAGTCAATAATCCGATTATTTGTCCATGCTGCAATTAAGACCAAATTTTGGAGTAAGCTCTGTACATGGAGGTAATTAATTGGACTCCGCCAGTCTCCGAGTGCACACGGGGCTCTTCCTCCAGTCCAGACGGTTTATTTTAACCCGAGACAATTTCATCACAATCACATATTTACCTCCACCCAGGAAGTTATGTTTTCATCCGTGGAGTTGGGTTTGCCCGTGTGATTGCGAGCAGGATTACTCGAAAAGTCACAAACTGATCCTCATTAAATTTTGGAAGCGAGTGTAAGCAAGGACCATGGAAGAATCCGTGTTTATCTAACTATCCATCTATGCTATGTCTCTAAAAATAAGGAACAAAAACACCTATTGAATCACTCAGAGAGGACTGTTGGCCCTTGTCGGAGCTATGCGGTCCAAGGAGAGTCCCCCTGGGTCAGATCTGGTACTTGGAGTAAGCAACCTTTGATTTATGCTGATTTCAACGGCGTGATGATGTCAGCAAAATCAAAAATCTAAATGTTGCCTTAATGGCAGCATAATCAACAACAAGCATGTGAGCACAGTCTCTCTCTCTCTCTCTCTCTCTCTCTTCCTCTCCCCCCTCTCTCTCGCTCTGTCCCATACACACACACTAACATAACCACAATTGGACAACGGTGCACGCGATCATGTATTTCATATTTGAGAGCCGTAACCCGCGTGTGTCCTCCCGTTCATAAAACCAAACATCAATACGGCAGCAGTAACCGCGCTCCCCCGGAAACCTTGAACTCTGAATCATTTTCTTATGGGGTTAATAATGAGGGGACACCGAGTCAATGGCTGACATATAAAAGAATTTATTTCTCATGTGCACAAAAAGAATTGGAACAGAACTGGAACAGAACAATGATTGAGGCCACGAGGCTTTCCGTATAGATTTTCATCAGAAATCCTTTTTATGTCCATGACACATCTCCTGTATCATCTTTACAACAGCAGAAGACCCATTCCGTCCCAGGTGCTCCACTTTCCACCGCAAAGCCGTCGCCCCGGACGACGGTGGCTCGCACTCTACGCCAGTGTTTCATTTTCAGATATGTCGAGCGACACGTAGACAGAAATAGGCAAATCCCAAGTGCAATTTGATCGAGGATAGCGTCTCCCGGAGGGTACAGAGGGTCTGCGTCTCTGTTATCTGGTGCTCGCCGCAGTGACAGGTAACGCTCGTACCAGATGATGCGTTCGCTTGTGTTGCATTAAAGTAAACTTCCGTATGTTCGGGGGTTGTCAGATGAGAAGATGCTCAGAGGGACAAAGAGATGGGATGCGAGTCTACACATGGAGGCACAGATGAGCGTATACGGGATGGACAAAATGATCACAACATCTACTAACAGCAAACCAGACAATAGCTTTGATTGTTGCCAAGGACTTCAGTTTGATCACATTTTCACTCACTGCGTTTACATGCACTCCAAACTCTGATTACGAGTCCAAACTGTGTATAAACGGATAGAAGGATGGACAGAATTCCTCAACGTGTCGCGTCATCGCAGCGTGAGGCAAGTCCTCCCACTGCGGAAACTTCGACGTCCATATTCACTTTGTTTCACGTCGATGTCCTGCGGCGACGCGTGAAAAAAAGTACATTTATTGCCTCCATCGCAGCACAATCAAAGTTTCGCCGTGCATGTAAACGTACTGAGCGAAAGGAATCGGGAACAGGAACGAAAATCAAAACCATTTCACACTGGAGGTCTCTTGCAATTTCTGACTTTTATGAACTCCAGATATCGGGGGAAAGATGATACAGAAAGCCATTAAACTCATTGCATAGTGACATAAAACATCATCATGACAGCATCATTAAAGTAAAACGACAAAGACAACGTATGTGACGTTAGATTCTGAAACTTGCTACTCGACATAGCTGCGGGTTATACAGGAGTTGTGCCTTTTTTTTTTCCAGAGCACAACTTTACATTAAGACACAAATGTCGTGTATGCTTTTTTTTTTAGTCTGTATATCTACAAAGGGAGCCAGTACATTGGTGTGATACTGCGATGGTGTGTGTGTGTGTGATATTATTTACAGAGAAGAATTGTCTTCACATTATTCACAAATCATCCTACAAAGCAGCATTTTGTTGCGTCGGACGGAATATGAAGTCGCTGAATTTCGCCGTTCTCCTCGGCGTCATATGCGTTGTGTCGTTTGCCTGTGTAAGAATCACCACATACATGTTCAGTGTTGACTATTCAAAAGATAATACTGCTTTATTTATGCGTACATATACTGTAAATAAAATATTAAATATCAAACTAAGTCTTTGGCAAATGTAGGTAAATGTACATTCACAAAATATTTCCAAAAGCAAACTGAGTTAATATTTTCTTTCAGTCCCTACGGAGAGGCGGACTTGATCGAGGACGTGGTACATGTGTAGTTGGTGGGAGGCGATCGATGTCGTCGAACGGGCGTGGGGTTCGCGTGGAAAACACGGCTTCGTAAGGCAATTGTTGATGCTAATTTACGTTTGGTTCGCAGGACTGCGCGCAGCTCGATGAACGGTGTGGGCGTCTCACGGCCGAAGACCAACCCTACTGAAGACCAACCTGACCGAAGACTAACCCAACCGAAGACTAACCCAACCGAAGACCAACCCTACTGAAGACGAACCCAACTGAAGACCAACCTGACCGAAGACTAACCCGACCGCAGACTAACCTAAAGACTTGAGGGGGTTTGAACTGCTGCGATTTTGTTTACAACCCAAATATTCCCAATTTAGGATTCATCTTGGTTGGTTAATTTAGTCAACTTAAATGTACCGAGGCTATAGTGCAAAAGAAAGAGCGAAGGACGATCATGCATGGGCGACGACGTGACTGGAAAATGAAACGTGACAGAACACAACTATTCTGAAGAGTCTTTGCTACGTCATTTTTTTTTTTCGTTTTTTTACATTAGAAATAATAATTTAAAGTATCGAAAAACTCAGGCGAGACCACGGGTAGATATGGTCGCCCTGTTTTTTCGTACTTTGAAAGATGATTTACATTTTTACATCTGATTGTTTGCCACACAGAATGCGATGCTGCCGTTGGTGCGGGGTCGGAGAACGCCGCGGGACGTGCGTTGGGTCTTTGTTCTAGGATGGAGACGTGGGAGTAGAGGTCGTAGTCAGAGCACCGGAGTAGAGCTCGTTCTACGCTTTGGAGACAGGATGTCGTTAAGTTTTAGAGGGGCCATCGTGACGCTTCTTCGTGGAGCAGCGGGACCGCTTCCGTCTCGCCGACTTCTCTCTTTAGAGCAGAAAATACTGCAGTTCGTTATGTAAAAGAATGTGAGGATCCATGAATAAAATAACAACAACAACAGCAACAAAGAAACAAAATTAAAAACCCACAACAACTTTTTTTCCACATGGTATTCGTCACACTGTTTTTCTTCAACTTATATCTTATAATATATATATTTATATAATCTCTTAAAGTCATTCTGGAAATGTTCAGGGCTGTGAGATACTGAGGGCTCCAGCGCTCACGGGCCCTCTCCGCTCGACCCAAAGTGTGTAACGCCGAAGACGGGATAGACGCGCCGTCCCCCTCGCCAGATCCTTCCTCCGCATCACGTGGCCGCGTGTTCCTCAGGATTCCACCTCGCTCGCTTCCCTTTGACCTCAGTGTTTCTCAGACGGGGACAATATGGAGGCCGAAGCCCTGGCCCTGCAGTTTGAGCCGGTCTCCATGGTAACTAGTGGCGGTCGTAGGCAGTGGCAGCAGTGGGAGGTGCGGAGCCACGGGATGCGGCACTATAATAATAAGGGGAACCTGAAAGTTAACAGAAGAACGAGCCGTTGGAAACCACGAGGTCAAACATCAATAAGACACAAGATCAGTCATTTATGTTCCTCAACACAAAAGAAAAGCTTCGGTCCAGGCTAACGTTAGCCAGACGGTTCAGGCTACAATGTTCCTTTAAGCTAACTGGTGAGGTCGCTAACAGTTAGCTGTAATATCTTTGGGTGGTTAGCTACGTTTACACGCACGGCAACAGTTCAAGACCTCGGCTGTGTTTATTCCCGCTGGTGTTCCTTTTAGCTAGATGGTGCGGTAGCTAGCAATTAGCCAAAGCTGGAGTAGCAGCTAAACTCTGAAAAGTGAGTAAAGTGAAAAGAAAGACACAACAGTTTTGGAGAGAAGGGGATAATTAAGGTTTTAGACGAAAGAAAATATCATGAAATATTTACACAGCAGCAAATACCAAAAAAAAAAACCAGAGACTACAGGCTAACGTATGTGAGCGCTTTAGGGCCTGGGGAAGCTCAGTTACTTCTGCCTACAGCGTCTTGGTTCGGTCTCACGTCTCGTTCCACTTGCGTATTTTGACCAGGAAATTCCCTAAATGACAACAAAATCTGCTTGTTGTGCAGAACACGGTACATTTGCCTTCAAAGAACAAAGCACTTACTTAGTAATGCTGGATTGCTGAACCGCCACGCTTCGTTGTAGGTGGTGTACTGCGGATGAGAGTAGGGGTTTCCGGAAAAGTCCCCGCCTAGAACACAGATGGATCAGACAAACGTGAGCGGACACGTATCAAACTGAAATCTGACAGCTAGCATGAAATATTTAGCGGTAATGAATGCTTTGACACCACGTTGCCTAAATAAAACATCTTCACCTTTGATTACATGACACGCTTGTCGCAGCACCGTGTTTCCACCGCTTTTGCTCATTTTGTTCTCTTTACGTGACGACTTCCGTAATTGATTCTCCCGGGCTCGTTCTGTCTTTGTCCTGACCGCCCGGGTCGTGGTCCAGGGAGGACTGGGGGGGGGTTGTGATGTTGCGGTGAGCGATGCGGTGAGTCCCACACAGGTTTCTTTCTTTTATGACACTATAAAGCCCAGGTTTTATATGAAGCTGCTGAGGAATGGCCTTTGCTTTAACAGTGTTTGGGGCCGCTCACTAAATCTTAGTGATTCGCCACTAAAGGAGAAAAAACCTGCAGCCTTTAGATTAAGAACGCCGGTGTTCTTGTGTGTGGGCATCAGTGTGTGTGTGAGTGTTTTTGTGTTTGACAGCGGCGTAAAGAAACTAAGTACATTTCAGGGTTTCTACATTTATTTGCCAGTTCAATGCCCAAACTTTTACCATAGCGAGCAAAAATATTTCCATGACTGTATTTCCTCGCCGTAGTAAAGCGAGTACAGTCATTTTTACAGCTACCGCGGCTTTGGAAACCGCCATCGTGACTCTCCGAAACGAAGGAGTGATCGGAAATTTACGTTTTTCAAGCCGGCCACGTGGCTGTAGTCTAGTACTGCGCCAGGATTTGAGGATAGAGGATCAATTTAAAATTTAAAACAATATACAGTAGATGGAGACTTCCTGTTTGCAAATCATCAGCATGGAAGAGTAAGAACCATGATGCCTTCACCAACCATGAATCAGGCTGGTAGCTAGAGAGGATGTTTATGAAATTAAATGTTAAATTTTATTATTTATCTCATTATTTTACTGAATATTTCCAGGCCTGGAAGACACACATTTTCAGATTCCATGACTTTTCCAGGATTTCCAGGACTGTAGAAACCCTGACAATTGCTCTCGTACGGTAATGAAGTACAATTTTGAGATACTTTTTAGACCACTACTTTTGCAGATTAAGACTTAATGAGATGAAATATTGCTGTTGTCAGGTAAAAACCTCGCGTCTCAGCCGTGGTGGCACAGCGTATTTAGAAAACGAATGAGTTCCAGGAAAGCAAGACAATCCTCAAAAGTGGCGATTATCAGTTCGGGTTTAACGTCTTCGTAGGCTGGAATTTCGTTTTTGTTTATCAAGTCCGAAGTCTCAAAAGTCGGAGTGGAGCTCCATTCGTCTCTTCCGGCTTTATGTACACGGGCCCTCCTTGTAAACACTGCACGCTCGCTTTGATTATTGGCCAGGGTGTGAGGTACACGTCTCCGAGCAATAAAGGGAATTGTCTTTTCGGTTGTTTGGAGGCGAGATCTACACACCCTGGCAGCTATAGCATCCACACGGCCGGTCATGTAACTAGAGCTCATCCCTGAGAGAGATAGTGATTTAAATATTTACAGGCCCTCCACGCCTCTGTGTTTTGACCCTTAACTGTTTGCTGTGAACCTGAACTGCAGGTTAAGTAGAGGGGAAAGAGATACGCTCTGCAGCCCTGGGTGTCCGGGGAGGCGAGGAGAAGAGCAAAAGCAGTGTTTATCGACGGGGCTGGTGAGAGTGCGCCGCGTGGACACGCTGAGGGTAATGAGCGCTGGGAGCTGGAGTGGAACTGAGAGGAACTGTCCTATCTCACAGCCACTGATTGTGGTGATCGCCTATCGAGTTCATCTAATGTCCTCGTCCGCAGACTCTAACCACACGCTAACCGCAGTCTGACGAAGCTGTAACGAGCTCGTCTCAATCCTCCCGGTCGGAGGCAAGTACCGGCACTTAAGACTGTACTACGGCGGCGAGCGAGGATACTGTAAAGGAAACGACGCGGCGGCGGCGGCGATGGAGCGCGCGCTCTGTGACACCGCTGAGGATCAGACGTGTCCAATTAAAGGCATCGTAAAAAGGGGGAGGAGTTTCACCTACCGGGAACCATTCCGGCGAGTGTGGAGGTGGGGTAGCTGCCCTGTCCTGTGGGGGGGACGTGAGGCGGGTAGCCAGGTAAGGTGGTACTGGCCATGTCTCGACCTAGGGGGGCACACAGGGACACAAAGGTTAAACGGATCCAGCTGTTTGTCACGATCATCATATGGTCGTAAAAACCACCATGAATCACACCGTGAAGCCTCGTTTGTTGCACCGTCGGTCTCACTGAGAGAGAACAGACCGGAACAGCTACTGTCTCTTTAAAGCTTCCGGCTGAAAAGAGCAAAGTACAACAAAAGGAAAAACCTCCAAGATGTTTATTAGAACATATTCAACAAACGAGCCCACGCATTCAGACCAGGAAACGTCAAACGACGACACACGTTATGAAAAGAGGCAAACGCTGATGTAACGAGTGTCCGATACTGTCCGCTGCAACCAGTACGGAATAATTATGAACCAACCAGGTCAGTCCTGTAACTGACAGGACCATCAGGCCTACGAGAGCGCTCGCTGCGCCCTGATCCACATTCAGCTCCGTAATTGACAGTGACAGCAAAGCATCGGACGGAGCAGGGGCCACACAGGACGGAGTGCTCCGGATCCAAAGGAGGCCCCGGCATCAGTCCTTCCATGCCACCCCCCACTTATGGC
>OMNV01010130.1:0-12401 GCA_900303265.1 Brotula barbata | reverse complement strand
CTATCACTGACAGGACGTGCTAAAGCTCTTGTATCCCTGAAGTGGGGGAGGAAGGCTGTTAGTGAGAGGTGAGTGATCGAGAGTTGGCACTGATGTTGGCATTTCATTGGCACGGGGGGGGAGAGAGAGAGAGAGGGAGGGGGGGGCACCCAGCTCAGTGGAATCAGATACACAGCATGATGCTCCTTCAGTGCACTGCAGTGTTAAAAACCCTCCGTGTCCCAATAGCCTTCATCCACTCCTCCCTCCCCTCTCCAAATCGATGGACAAAGTGTTTATGTTGAATAAGAACTGTGAGTCATAACTTATGCATCCAATAGTTTCTTTTTCCCTTGTCTTTATTCTGCTGTTCTACTTCCTGCCGTCACTGCACCCCCCTCCAGCCCCACCCGTTCCCCTCTGTTTTCCACGTTACCACTCACTCCTCCTGTCATACTCCTCTTCTACTTTTCTGTCATCGTTTCTCCGTTCAAGTCTCCTCCCAGTGCTGGAGACGGCACGGAGGAGAATGAGTGTTTTCAGGCGGCAGAGGTGTTTGTCTCCGGCTGTAAAGAGCCTGGGGAGTTATGAGGATGCCCTTGGAAACGTATACATCCAAAAGTCTTCCAAATGTCTCTCGTGCACGATGGGAAGAGGAGGAGGCGTTCATGGGCAGAGCAGCTGGGTTTTCTTGGTGTGTTTGGTGTTCTGGGACAAAAAGGGGTTAATTAAAGCACAATGTGGCCCCCTGGTGACAGACAGGGGAAGTGCAGCGGCTTTGCCAAGGCTTTCTTCCCCCATGCTGAGTTGTGTGTGCTGATCCTGTTCTCACACTGCTTTCACCCCTGAGCCTACAACTGATTTAAGGAACACGCTGCATAGCTGTGGTCAAGATTTTCACAGATAGATAATTACATAGGTCATCACAAGGTCGTTGACTCTTGGAGCCTCAGGGACACAAACACTACATTTTATTTCTCGGTGTTGCTACGCTGGAAAACTTTTTCAGCTTTCCTGAATAAAAAACCGGAACGATTCTTAAGTTTTCCCGACTAATCAGGTCGGAGCACACAGCGCTGCACCGCACTGTAAGGGAGAAACCTAATCAGGTTCCTGCCTGATTGATCAATCAGCTGTGTCCAATTGCCTCCTAAACCGCAGCAGCGTGCACCACACTCTGCTACAGTCGGCTACATTGTGATATCTCAGTGGTCCAAAGCGGAGCTTTTACAGTGTTTGGGTCCAACTTCAGTCCAAACTTGTGGTTTAAAGACGCTCATGGCAGTAATTCCAGAATAATCAGGTGAGTAATTATCAACTTTATCCTCCGACTTCCATCACATCCTACGGTAAGTGGCTTGTTTGTGTGCTATCTCTTCTTATGGATCGGATTAGATCAGATTTGGTTGATGTTTTTACTGAGGGTCTCTCATTAAAATGTTTTCCTGTCAACATTCCACATAATTCCCATCCCACACACCAAATACTGACTTTTTCAGCCATTTTTACCCCCCACACACACATGGCCTCAGCTATCTTAAGATGCACAAAGACAGCTAATGCCAATAAGATTCAGGTTAAACAATATGATAAGATAAATACAATAACATCTGCAGACCGTGTAGAAATGTAAACTGCACCCCAAACTTCACCAATAGATTATAAGACCATCTCACTGTCAGGTAAGTTTACATGATGTGTGTGTGTGTGACCCCCATTAATATTCTGAGCTCTGAAATAAGGACAAGGCATTGCACAAGCACACATCAGCTAAACAAGAGGCTTACACATATTAGGTGTGAACAGATTAATGGCATTTTCCAAAAGCCTGTAAACATTCCAGTGAAACAGACATCCACTTCACGTTAACACGGATTTTTACCAAATCCCCCAAAATAGTAGTGTTCAGCCGAAGCCGGAGCTCTTCAAGAAATATGAATGCAACTTAATTGAAAATGCCTAATGAAATTCAGATTGGCTTTTTAAGCTTTGGTGACATAATGAAAGCAAAATATCCAAAGAGGCTGCAAGGCCGCGCCGTTCGCATGTTTTAGTTTCTCCGATTCTACAGATGAATAGCAGCCTTAATGAAATAATTATAGCGGTGATTGATTTGATAATGAAATAGAAGCGGTATAGATGAAAGTATAGACTCTTGACTTCACTACATTTTATCATAACATTGCATTTTTTGATCAACTAAATAAAGAAACATGAATTTTACGAGGGGAACTCGTAAGACGCATATTGTTGATGTCATACAAAGCATAAATGATGAGGTAATTTAGGAAGGGGCACCCAAAGAACTACACACACACACACACGCACACACATACACACAGACACGTTTACCGAAGGCACGCCTCGGCAAATGTCAGTTCAAAAAAGTCTCCATAATGAATGCGCAGGACCACGATAAAAGCTCACCTTGATATCTCAGAACATCACACCGAGCCCCTGAACTCCCTCGCTCACACTTACAGAGGGTCTGCTCCCATTACGGTGACATATCATTTCAAAATGACATTAAAATCCACATTTCCATGTACATTTGTGATTTTTCTGACAGTGGGTGCTGTGGCACTGCAGAACACTGAGCAGCAACAGATAACAAAAATCCACACTTTCACCTATTCTAATTTAAAAATGAAGTCATCAATAAATTGTAAAGTGCTACTTGTAACACTGTATAAATGCCACGCCCCCTGTTGACCATGAGTTGCATCACTCACAGCAGAAACACTCAGCAACATCCACACACAAACACACCCACTCCCCCACCCACATTGATCTTATCTCACATCCCACCCTTTTGCAATCTTCAACCTGTTCACCGGCTCACCTTTCACACCTTTATGAAATATTTCTAATGATGTGCACAAGTGTCTAATCAGGGAAATCTGTTCAAAAACAACAACAACAACAAAAATCAGCTTTGGACTAAAAGATTCATAATTATTCCACACGGGAAATCAAGAAAAGGTGACTCATCCTCTGATGAATCATAGTCTTTGAATTTTAAAAAAAACAACTTCTTTTAATTGCTAAAGTTAGCTTGACTCGTCTGTGGGAATCAAAACAGTAGGAAACATCATCTTTGCGCTCATCGTGGGAACGCAAGCCGGAAACGATCCGTGAGATCCTTCTGTGTTTCCACACTCTGGAGAAGATTCACCATTCAGATATTTGAAGCCAGTTCACAACAAACTAACAAAAACTCTCTAGTCTCTAATCCATCGCACCTCTAGTCTGCGATGGATTTGTAAGCACCGAGTAAAAGATGTTTTATTTACCGGTGCGTATTGCTGAAGTACATTCCTTCCCATTTTGTGAAATCAGTGTTTTATTCCATCATTTTGCAGCTGATGTACCGTAAATTAGAATTTGATGTGTGATTTATGAACTTGTATCAAGAAGCAAAACTACCATAATGATGACATAATTACAGTCCTTATTGCTCTGAAAGAGAGCTAAAGTGATACAGATTAAGCCGTTGATGCTGCACTTCTGGGACGATTGCAGCTTGACACCTGCTGCAGCTTTCATATTTGCCAAAACAGAATTCCAAAAACGCTCCAGTCGCCCTTCATGGAGAGCAACAGCAGACACTCGAAGCGAGAGTGGGTTTACAGGAAGTTTACTCGCGCCTTATTTAGCCGCGTGACTTTGAATTACATACATTTTAGTTCCGAATGTGCTTTTTTACTTCACTATATTTACCTTCTGGGGTCAGTTAGTCCAACGCTTTGGGATCTAAAATCAGCGTCTCCCAAATCGTAAGAATCTCTGTAAGACAGCTGAGGTTTGGCAGAACATTTCAGAGTTTTGCAAGCGGCGAAGATAAATTTTGGTGTAGGGAGCAAGGACAAATCCTTTATCCAATCTGTACAGATGGAAATCCACAAAACTGCATACACTCTGCAATCCCTTCAAAAACACTGCCGGCCCTACTTCCCTTTTGTATTTTTCTTCTTTTCTTTCCCCCTAAACATGGAATACCGAGTTCCTTTGCACTTGGATTCACTGCTGACTTAATTATTATTTGCAAAGGATGTTGACAGGCTCGCTCGCGCTTGACAAATTTTGTCTCAGCCGCGGCGTAATGTTTCGCCAAAACCAAAACCTAACACGCCCTGTATCAACACGGCCACCTTAACTACAGTTCAGTCTGTTTTTAATAGATAATTTCAACATTTTTTGTTGCTGTTTTTTTAAAAAAAGTATCCACACATAAAGGAAAGGGATGGTGGTGCCCCTGCTGGCCGGTCTGCGTTACTGCACTCCCTTCCTGCAGTGCTGACGCCGTCTGCCAGCACGGTGACACCGACTGTAAATCTAAAGAAGATGGGAGTTTCATTACACGCCTGTCATACCTGGACACATTACCTCGCACAGCAGCTGAGCTCAGACTGACTACTCTTCATCACCCCGGCAGTGCTGTATTACTCATAGATCTGGCCTCTCTTGACAAAACTAGATTCATTATGCTGTACTTTGTTTGTACAGGGATTACGTAGATTTGGAGTCGCACGCCGATGGAGGTGTTTTTGTGATTTGGCTCTCCACGAATCGGAGGGATGAGCTGCTGAAGTGACAGCGTGGCAGTGGTTTACCTGCCACGTCCTGTAATATGAGCGAGGACGGCTAATTGGGTAGCATTGGAGTCAGTAGCTGCACGTCGTGTCCTTCTTTTCTGGCATAATTATTGAAAGTCTGAATGACTTTTGATAATGTAACTGTCCGTGCGGAATGAGTTCATTATTCACTGCTGTTATTCTGGAAACGGCCCCGTCCGAGACTTTACGTTTCACTCGGAGTGGGAGGCCCCCTAATTTATTTTGCCAGTGTCCGATTCTTTCATTTAATGCTTTGCTCTGTCTGTTGGTTGAACTAATCGTTTTTTACTGAGCCAGTGATGGCACAAAAGAGAGAGAGAGAGAGAGAGAGGAGCTGGATATGATGGAAGGAGGATAGGGGAGTGTGTGAGGATGGTGAGATAGAGACTGAAGAGCAAAGTCAGTACTTGTGAGGTTGCAGAGACATGGGGAAAGGTGGGAAAAGTGATAGTGTTGGAAAATATGGATATATAGTCACAATCACAGCAAATCATTTTAGGAATAAGTGCATTTTTCTTGCGTAAAATCAAATGTTCGAGGTGAAAAGTGTTCATTTGTTGATGCGTGCGGACGGGGGAAAGAATGCAAAAATTCACTTTGACGATAACAAGAAGCTCAAATTAACGATCACGTTGGCAGGATGAGTGAATGCAGCTTTCCATTTCCTATTTTTCACTTTCCAGGCCACAGGAAGTCAAATGACATTTATTGTGTCTATAAGGCTAAGCCAGGAGTAATGGAAAATTGCTCATGAAAGCAAAGAATGGGAGAATATTCAAGGCTCTAAGCCATTACAACGGTATAGAAAAGGGAGAAAGTAGGGCAGGAAAATGAGTTGGCGCCATTAAAGATGATATAGGGTCAGAAAGGCTCGATTGGGGAAAGAGGGCCGATGGATTCCGTGCCATCTTGAAATTAACAACTCCATCTGATCGCTCTATATTTGGCCGGTCACAGCAGGTGAAATTGAATCCCACCTCTCGTCCGCGTTCCGCCCGTGCTGCCGTGACGACACGCGCGCACGACTGCAGCCCGCGTCCGCGGCGAGGGAGGAAGTAAGCCCTCCCCCCGCCATCTTCACGGCCGACTGACCCCTCCTCGCCACTTCATTTTGTAAGCTAATAAATAATGAAGGTTTCATTTCGGCGAGGGATGTCTGCAAACTGTGCACCTGGACGCCCTGCATGTCTGCTGGCAGACACTCCAAAGAGAGCAGATCCACAGATCCTCCTCCCTCCTCGTCTCCCCCCCACGAGAGAGAGAGAGATGGGATGGGATGAGCGCATTTTGACGAAATGCACTGTAACTTTGCTGGCCCGGTCATCTATGATTTAAAAGATCGTCTGAGGAAATGAAATTCCAGGCATCGCTCCAGAGGTTTACAGAAAAAAAATGGATTCCGACTGCAGATCGAATCCTTCATCAAGCTCAGACGTCTTGATAAAGTCGGTTTATGTTTAGAGTCCAAACCTGGAGGAACTCTCGGAGAAAGTTGTATTGACTGTTATCGGGTTCATTTTCTGCATTGCGTCGGGTTATTGGGGCAGATGAAGGAGGAGATCGGAGGATTCTTTAGTCACGTAGAAGTAGCCTCATCTCAAAGTGTGTGTTTTGCTCATGTCAGTGTGGAAATGTGCATCTTTGTTCTTTTTAATGGAGTTTTTTTCTCGTATGATGAGCTGTTGATGTAATAGATCCTGACAGTCAATTTGCAATTTGCAGCTGCTGTCAAAGGTTTGGATGATTTCTCACGTTTGTGTTCTATAATAAAACTTTCCCTGACTTTATTTCAGGGAAAAAGAACGAAAATCATAAGCAGCAAACTGACCCAAGTATATTTTCAGCTTTTCCATTGCATTCCATCACACTTCCATTCACACCTATTAAGGGCAATTTAGAGATTCCGATGCATTCAAAGTGGCAAATTCTTTTAGTCTTGAACTTTAAAACTGTCACTCAGAGCTGTAATCAGTCCAACCTTTGCTTTTACCCAGATGAGAGGCAGCAAGGGGTCCGATCCCTGCGTTCACAGGTGCGGTCCGGTCTGGACATTTCCTCATTTAGCTGCTGACCAGGAATCAGGACTCCTTAATAAGATCCATTCGTCTTCCCTTCACTCTCTCACACTCTCTCTGCTTGTATCTTTAGTGGATCCGACTGCTGACAGCAATGTTTTCCCCACGGAATCTATTTATTCACTATTTAGGTAACATTACACTCTGTCTCCCTGCGAGGCAGCCGGGGGTTTTTACATTGAGCCTGGCAGGACTTTTTAATAGCGAGATAACTGATGAGTATATCAGCAGATTGGATTGATTGATTTCGATTTTAACAGGCTAAATGAGGAATAAAATGCGAAGCACCTTGACTGATTAAAAAGTAAAAGCACTGTTCCAGATACACTTTCCTTCATTTCCTGTTATATTGCTAAAGAATCCTCATGACAATAGATAAGGACAAATAAACTTGGTTTGTTACAGGGCTTTCTTCATCAATATTTGCATATTTTCTTACATTTTTGCATACAAACCAAATAAGAAAAGTCCGTGTCTGATTGGCGCAATTTGTTCGTACCCTAGCAGACGTGTTGATGGATCCCTCCTGATCGTAAACACCTGTGTGTGTCCCAGACGATTGGTGATGAGCACGAGGAAAATTCTGAAATAAATTAAAATCAAAAATTCATAAATAAATAAAAACCAAAAATTTATCAATAAAAACAATTGAAATTGAAATTTATTTTTTAATTTTGAATTTTTTGAATTTATTTAAAAAAAATCTAAAGTAAAAGAATTACTGTGGGAATAAAATGTCTGTCTGAAGTTAAAGTGAGAAATGTTTTTATTTATGTCAGCAGTGGTACAACAAGAACAAACAGGCAGAAAAACACACATATACACAGCTTAAAAAAGTGGTTTGACCTCAAACTGTAAAGGAAAAAAAGAAAAGTCTCTCTGCCGCCGAGTTCAGTGGAGGAGGGCAGACGACTGTAAAAGGCACAGAATTGGATAAACGCAATGGAGTGATAATTGGGAATGTTGCATTGTGGGCTATTCAGGCTGATGCACCATTAGAAAGAGCAGAACCACTGGAAAATAGAGCAGCCACTCAGCAGGACTGCACAGAGTGACGTAACATGTCCTGGAAACAGAGCACACAACGTTCAGTTATTGTGCTCATTAATTACATTTATTGACCTCTCGTAAATTTCATACCTGCAAACTTTTTCCACTCCAGACAAATCTAATGGATCCAACAAAATTGTATGAATTGGTTCTCATCCTGTAGCTAAACATGCTAAAAGTGCTAACAGGAGATAAAAAAAATACTAAATAAAGTCAATCCAACCAATAATTTAAATTAGTGATAAAACTCAGACTGAACAGATTCATTTCAGAGGCTCTATAATGTGACAATGGCTTATATACTAAATTCTTTCTATTATCGGATTTCAGCCCACTAAGTCATATTTAGCCTCCATTTCTTCGAGTTGAAAGTTGAAATGTAGAAACTAATACCTCTCAGACTTGAATGCCTCAAAGGATGATGACTGATTTTTCGTTTTTTTTTCCACTTACGTTCTTCTCCCCATTCTTCCACATTTCAGACGAAGGACTCGAGCGTCTCCGTACACATATTTAACCGGACCGTTTGATCTGATGGTGGACACACACACACTGTAGTATCTCAGCAAAGAAAACCAGCTGCTTTATATCCTGTTGGTGTCAGCTGGAACTGAAGGCAGTGAGACGCTTCAAAAAAGCTCTGGGACTCATTACCCATTCTCCTTCCAAAGGTGGATTAAATATTATTTATGGGGCAGGGGGGGCAGACTTAAGTTCGCTTCAATTGCCTCTGCCCTGTTGTCAATCTGAATGATTCGCCCGTGGGCTGGATGCCTTTATTGGAATGCAGGATGGATTAGAGCCTCTATATTCTCCATCTAACTGCAGGAAGCCTGTACGAGGAGCCGCATATTCCAATGAACGCACCGGCAACTCAAAATTGATATTGACTGACATCACTCAAGCAATTAGACTCCATTCTGAACTGTGAGGATTCTCTCTATCGCGCCATTGACAAGTTGTCATTATAGCTAAAAACCGATTCGGAAAAAACTTCAACAAATTAAAGGCGGCGACTCCAGAACAAAGACTCCCACGAGTCGGGGTTAAATACAGAATCGTCGGTTTGGGGGCCCGTTCGTTCTGAGGTCAGGCTGACCACGTCTGGTATCGTAGATTCCATCCCGCGTGCTGTCTCTTTGAGGGTAGAACACAAAGTTCTAAGCGGCGGTGAAGTGACCGCTCGCTTCTTTGGCGGCGAGCGAACGCCATCATTAATGTATGAAACGTTTGAGATTCCATCTTTTTTGAGATAAACTGAAAACTCCCTCCGACTGCGATCAATAAACGGCTTTGATACGTCGCCGTTCTTTCTTCTTGGAATCTGTTTTAGGGACGGATTGATTAGAACGCCGATGTCCTTCGCCGCCGCCGCGATGTTTGCTGCGTCGTCTTATCAGCTCGTCTGCATTTGTTTTTTTCTCCTCTGTTGTTCCACCCGTCAAAAGCACGAAAACTCTTCCTCCCCATCAGACATTCCTCTCCTCACTTAGTCACTCATCTGGTGATTTGCGCATCCATCACCTACTTTCTCGTTAGGGTGCAAATTCTTTGTCACAGGGCCGCGGCTTTATGAGCTGCTACCTTCCTCGGTTTTGGGGTGTTGATTTAATGCGGTGAGGAATATTGATGGGCTGTACCCAGAGTGTGTCAGAATTAATTTAAGTCAAGGGTCTTTGATGTCTCATCCCGCAGACGAGGTGTGGAGTTATTACCTCCTCATCGAAGGCTCCCGCCCTCGCTTTGCTCTGCTCCTCTGTCTCCCCATCTGTCTGTCCTTATCAGTGTGTCTTCTGTCAGGGAGGGTTGGCACGGAGGGGAAAAACATCTCAATACAAAGTAGCCTTCAAAGCTCCGCTCCGGCGAAAGCAATTCCACCATGACAGGAGCAAGGCTGTGCTGTACTATATCAAATGTGTCAATTGAATGCTTGATACAAGCCATTGGATTCCTGATGGGATTATTTAGCCGTCTAAGGACAAGAGCAGCCTACAGTCACTGGCCACTGCCTCCGTTTTTTTTTTCCTCCTCTCCTCCTCTTCCCCCTATGTTTACATGCATTCAACGCCGTTCCAAAATCTGTGTGTCTGAGCAGAAATGCACAGAGCCAGCGCGCCCAGATTAAAATGTTTACATACCGGAATAAATCAACTCCAGCTCTGTTTCTCCGAGTAATTACGATTTAATTTTGTGCCAATTTCAATTGCAAAGAGGCCTTTAGCGTGCTGCTATCAAAGAACAGGAGATACGATTGGCATCTGGAGTAGTGATTGCTGCTGTGGTAGAGATGATATTTTGGGTGGTCAAAGCCCCGCCCCCACACTCAGAGGTGCTGAAGAGGTGATATATTTGACACATCACATTATAGGGATTCCAGGGAGTCGGGAATGAATGCAAGTAACTGTGAGCAAATTAGACTAAAAAGGTGTTTTTAAAAAGTGACATGCTGCAGTTTTAGCATTTACGCCTCGTCGGATGAGTTTTGACACATTTCCTCCGGTCACAGATGAAAACATGGTACGTAATATAATCATCACCCAGTACACGCCTTCTAGAGGAGTGAAATATGAAACCATTACTGATGCTAAACTTTTCAAAAATATACCGAACTGGATTGGGAATGACACTGGATCAGTGAACCGGCCATCTGCTAATGGGACACACACACCTGCTAGTTAAGTGAGTTACTGTGTCGCAGGTGTTTGTTATCTGTCGGAGATCTGAGGTGGCCAGAGACACAGGGTGACGGGCACGACTGTGTGTCCGTGCAGTTAGAGCGGCTAGGATGTGATCTAATCCCACGATGCAAAGCGCTGATTAATGCACAGTTATTATAGCTGTGATAACAAAACATTGTTATAAAATGCAAAAGAAATGTCACCGTATGATAATGTGTTGGGTTGAATTTAATCCAGGTCTTCACCCTACCGTAGTTCGACCGGGAATTATTTTGCCTCTCGTGAGCAGAGCGAGAGAATAAAGCTATCCTGGATTGTTTTATGTTACTGAAAATCATTAATCTGACGCATGTACGAGGTCACAGTTGTCCATCATGGTCGAGCGAGAGAGGTGAGAGAGGAAATTAAAAGTCAATGGGAGCGTTCAGGATGACTTCCTGTCCTTGCCGTGATGAAGTGACATTGATTAGTTCAGATTAAGACATAGCTGTCTGGCCTCCAGTTAGCCACTATAATCTGATGGCTGGTAATCCTTCAGATCTGAGTACGTTTGTATGTTTTAGTATCGGTGACTGCGTTGTGTTTGACCTTTTAACGCTCTGATGTTTTAAGGTCTGTCTCGAACAACGGTGTGTAATTCTGGAGGGTTCCTTCTCATCCTCCTCATCCTCCTCCTCAGGGTTACCTAACCAGATTAGGACCAATGTAGGAAACGGACACAAAATCTGCAATCCCCTTTATGAAGAAAACAGCTTCCCGAGGAATGCGATGCTTAATCAGCAGTCTGGGTAAGCCCATTCCAGTGGTAATGCCAGAGTAAACAAAGGGGGAATTTACTGCTAAAATGCTGTAAAATTTCAAAATTGAATCGGCCGACTAAGACGGCTGAGGCGTTGTTTGATGATTCAGATGAATATTGTGTGCGTGTGTGTGTGTGTGTGGACGCTGGTCGTGCTCTAGTGACCAAACTGTAAGACACATTCTCATGGAGGAGCAGGTAGAGGGGAGAGAAACAGATTACAGATTACAGAGAGCAGGCGGGGAGGCAGACTGACTGAAACTCCAACACACACACACACACACACACACACACACACACACACACCGCTCCTGACTTCTCCTGACTGGCTGACCAACTAAATTGCTTCGTGGACAAAGCGAGGGACTGAATGAACGAAAAACAACAACATTTTATATTCATTTATCGTACACAGACTGAGGGATGCTTGCCGTCTTTCGCTGAATGTTTCCAATGTTGTCGCATAAATAATTGAACATATTTATCACTTTTAACAATTGAACCCCTGGCTAATGTATGGAACAAACACATAAAAACCATAATATGTCCTTTTTACTATCCTCCCACCCAGTGAAGGCCTTTGGTGTACTTTACGGTCATAACGGGATGCTATCGTGATGATGGCACCCTTAAAAGATAACACTGTAACACTTTTCATCAAGCTTAAATAAATCAATTTAGGAAGGCAAAATTAAAATTGCCCATCTATGAACACTCCGAGTCAGTTGCATATTAGCAATCTTTAATTACAGTAAAACCTGTTAGTTATGCTTCATTGACGTCACGGAACGCGCTGGAAACTTCATAGATCACGGAGAACGCGAGATTAGGAGCGCCGTCAGCTCCGGTATCGTCAGCGGCGGAGGGCGCGGCGGCGTTTCCGGAGCGTCGTGCGTGACGACGGGCTGTGTTTTCGATGCGGAGCAGGTAAAGCAGAGCGGTGATTCTCTTTGACTCTCGAACAAATCACGGCGCTGTTTAATGAGTTTAACGTCGGAGTAGATGCGAGCTCTCCGTTTCCGTGACTACAGATCTCTTCGTCAAGCCTGAGGAAACATTGAAAATGCGGTAAATGAAAATAAAAGCGCTGCTCTCTTTTTTTTTTTGGTCATCTAATATGTGTGAAGAGTGACATCAGCTGTGTGGCAGCATGAAAAGGGCATTTTGCTTGTTTGCAGTACCCGGGACACCGTTCTGACCAGCC
>OMNV01010128.1:20585-72846 GCA_900303265.1 Brotula barbata | reverse complement strand
ATATCATTTACATGAAAACACACAAATGAAGACACACGTCACAGGCAAGCTGCAGCCCATCACTCTGCAGCTCGCTGGGCTCTCCTGTGCACCCACATGTTCCTTAGACTCGTCATACTTTTACATCTACTCTGCATAAATGTCTGCACCTCACGGGGTCTTAAAATGGAGGAAGTGAGAGTGACGGTGGTTCAGGTGGTGATTTTCATTTTTATCATGTTTGCTGATTTTCACTTTCTTCTGTTCTCATCCTTCACTGTCTCCAAAATGCAAACATGTCATTTATGGAGCCTCTTTTCACAGATGATGCCACTGAGCCATAACGAATCAGTTTTCCTCCTACAATTTGTGCCTTTGACCGTGCTGATGCATCCAGTTTTGCCTGTATGCATGTACAGTACACGGGTCCATGTGTGTGTGTGTGTGTGAGTGTACTGGCAGTGATGGGTTGACACTGATGTCTCTCTCTTCTTTCTCATTATTTGTTTCAATCTCAGATCCTGGGCTCTTCTTCCCCTCAGGCTGCTGCTGCTGCTGCTGCTGCTGTGGTGGCGTGATCTTGTCTGTTTTTCTCTGCTCCATCCCATCTTGGCTCTTCTCCCTCTTTCCAGGCACAGCGTTCTCCATCAGCAGCTTTTACTTTCTCAGGTGAGCGAGTTGACGTGCAGTATATCTCCCCGCAAGGATGCACGCCTCCACATTGTTTGAGGGGTCGCCCATGTCCACCCTCCCTCATCTGGTTTCTATGAACGCCTTCACAGCAGTGTAGCCCTTGTGCTTTTATTGCAGTTTCCACAGACATAGACTCTCCCGTATACATGGAGGAAGCCCTTTATGTCTCCCTGTGTGTCAATCGGTGATTCAACCAACTGAAACTCCACAGTGATTGTCTGCCTCATGAACAACGCCTGTGCTGAGTGAATAACAAAGTACTGTCAGAGAAAACGCCGCCGTCTTGTGTGTCTTTGTCGTCGCAAACACGGCACAGACTGTGGAGATGATAACGGGAATCCATGGATTCACACGATTATGATCTGGGATATGAAATATTAAACATAATCATTTATAATCAAATCTAATTTTCTAGAGAAGTTATGAAAAAATAAATCCTTCAAATACTGGAATTTATACAGATTTCCCCAGAATGCATCGTGATATATTGATTTTGGAAAATAAAACTAGTGGTTACGAAGATGGTCCATTTTACTTTACTTCTCTGTCTGATTGGCAGATAACCGCCAATCCATATGTTGAGGTTCCTGCTGCAAATAGTCGGTTAGAAAATGTTTCCGTTCCATCTTCTCTCTGATCTGCTGTCCTGTGGCTCCGTTTCCAAATTGCGTCACATGTGACATGTTGCACTTACTTAGCCTGCTGAATTCTTATCAGCAGAGCCTTAATCGACTGATCTAATCTGTTCAACATGGACACTGTGCAGATAGACGGTAAAGTCCACATCTAATCCTCTACCACACTGTGCATCATATAAACCGACAGTGATCACCAATATGCTCAGATTCTACCTATTGAGAGATATTAAACAAATACCAATGGAGCATAGGTGCTTCATCATATGTGTTTATCATGCAACAACTGGAATAAAATCCCCGACAGCAGCAGATGGACAGGGCACAAAATCAAAATCAAGCTGCTAACATCATCAGTTTACTCAAGATGGAAAGCTTCAGCAAATCGCATTAACTTGGAACTAAACAATGTTAACTAAGGGATGTTCTATTCACTCACACAAGAGAATAATGAACCTGATGAAGAAAAAAAACAAATCAATACGTGTGTACCCGTGTGTGGCTTACTTGAAGCCTTTAAACATCTAAAATGAAGCTACGCTAGCTTGCATTGAACCAGGATTACTTGACTGTCACAGTTAAATAATCTTAATTTAGACAAATGAATTTTATTAATTTGGTAACCACCAAATGGGCCCATCTTCATAAAGACCAGAGATTTATTTTTGTCCTTTAATTCCGCTGAAATGCTCTGACAGATCTAGTCTCAAACATTCTTTTAAAATCTTTCATCCCTTCTCCTTCTCCCTCTCTTTACTCTTCTTTCTGTCTCCAATTTAACCGTCAGCACATAAGGAACATGAGCCCGATGTCTCCATGCGTAACACAGCAGTTCGCCCCGTGGAGATCCGTGGGCTAATTTGTGAGGGAGGCAAGAAAATGAATGATAGGACATTATTATGACGTTGATGTACTGTATTATACCGAGCACAGCAGCAGCCCACCAGTACTGTCAAACAAAAACGCTGCTGCTCATTGATCTAGCAGTCTCTCATTACAAATATTCCATTTGTGAATGACTGGACAGCGCCACTCCATCTTACATTGCTACACACCTATTTAGAAGGCACATCCACCCTCCGCTCCGTCACTCCAGTGATTTGATGTATGTTCATACGGGTTTTGTGATATACGCCAAGGCAAAAAAAAAAAAAAAAGCAAAAAAAAAAACCACTTTGTCCTCTCTGAGTTATGTGAATCATTTCCAATTGTTTGTCAAAAGCAAGTGTACTAAAATGATTTATGTAAATCATCCACCTAATCTCATTTAAAGATATGCAGCCATGCCAATAAATCAAATTGTTTGCGAGACCGATGATTGATATCCACACAGAAAGTGGCTAACTTTGTTTCCTCTCCCTGACTTTTTGTCAGGCTGCCTCTTTGCCTGCTGGGAAGGAGAAATTCCTTCCTGGCAAAAGAGATCTTACAAACTTCCTCACATGCTTAAAATAACACGTATTGACACACGACAGAGATATCATCGCTCGATGTCTGTCCTGGTCTCCTTCGAGTTCCCAGCATTATTACTCCAAATGATTTTGAAAGCGTGTGGAGTATCACAGCACGGTTTCGTAGGATAAACGTGTTCTTTATCTGTCGGCCCTCTTCGTTTTCTGCCCCGCTATAATACTTTTTCTGCGTTGGGTGAATGTCGTTAACGTGGTGCCTGCGAGACAGACTCATTGTTTGTATTTCATGCACAGAGGAACAATCTCTCCCTGCTGTCACTCAAAGAATGAGTCTGGTCAGGCTTGGCTGCATGGAGGCACATTGGCATGCAGCTTTCAGCAACACCGCTGATGAATGTCAGCCATGGCCATGACAGCAGAAAAACCAAGGGACGGTGCTGACAGCACAGCATAGGAAGTTTACCCTGTTTAGAAATCTCGGCGGGGGACCCAATGTCATCTTCAAAATAAGAAAATGTGCCTGCTGTAATAGGTACACATTACAGCTGTTCTACATTATGACATTCCCCCTGCACGAACAGGGAAACATCTTATTATACAGGAGCACAAAAAAGCATGGAAAAAGCTTTTTTTCAGCAATGTTTATAGACACAAAGTGCCACCGCATATAATACCTATCTTTGTTCGTTCGGTGTGTGTGCTAGACGTTATTATTCTAAATGTTGAGGCACTATAATTAACAGGAAGTGTTGCAGCATTTCAAAAGGCCATTTCTCTGCAGAATGATATTAGAGAGAGCGATGAAATTAACTTAGATCAAACGATTCTCCACAATCAGAGAGACTGCTGCTTTCACGACACGGTAAAAATGACAATCTCAGTTGTGCTTGTGACAGTTAAACTCAGGGTACACAAACACAGACGGAGACTTGTCGGCCTGCGCGCACTCAGACTGACATTCTTGTTTTCTCTCTTATTGTAGACGTTACGCTGCACACATGTAATCAGGGGCGAGGTGTGTCAATTACAAGATCAGATCGAGCTACAATCCTGACATTTTGCTCCCAAACCTTTACACACAGACATGATTTTTATTTTTGCAGCCAGCCTTCATGCAGTAGTTGTGTAAAGGTATCACGTAGTCGAGAGGTTACGTATGCGTTCACCCCTCCATGCCTTCAGATGAATGACAGCACTGAGGTTAGGGGAACTGCTGTGAACCACTGCACAGGAATCTGATTTTGTGCTGGGCATAGTGGGACCCCACATCACAAAGCAGAATACCCAGAGACCACACGGCTGAAGAATGGGTCGGCTGGATTTTCTACAACTTTCAAATGGATCATAATGTCTGGAACATGTGCAGCGACTTGGCTGCAGTCTGGGGATTTCTGCAGCAGTCACAGAATCTGTCATCAAACGAAGGCAATAAATATCCCAAGTTGTTTCCTCATATAACCGCGTTCTCTTAGACCACTCAAAGAAAAAGAACAAGAGCAGCAAACGCCTTGGGTTATTTTCCCTCCTAGGTTTGTTTGGGAAGTTACATTGAAACATTAACATTTCAGACTACAAGCTATTCAAGATTTAAAGCACTTAAGCTGAAACCAAGCTACTCTCTTAATGTAGAAGTCAACTCCACTGAAAACGCCTGAAAATAAGTAGCTAACTACATTATGATTTGATTATTATAAACCAAGAGATCACACTGAGTTCTATATCTGAGAATCAGCAAAGTTATAACATAACAGAAAGCACCGTGGTGAACGTGTTCACATGGAACATAAGAGGCGAGCAAAGAGTCGAGTTCTGCCAAGAAGAATCGAAGATTACATCCCTCATCTGTCTGTCTAATCAATTTCACGCCTTTAGTATGTTTTAGGAGACTTTGTACTTTGTTTATTGTTTATTATATATTTGAAGGAAAATCTATACTTTTACTTCATTACTTTGGTCAAAACAGGTTTGTAACTCATAACAAAATGAATTAATCATAGAATTCCAAAATGGGAGATGTTTACGATATGCAGACTGGGGGATGAACATGAGACTTGGATTTATATTTCTTTTTTGTTGTATGATGTTGGCCAAGATCTAACTGTACAATTAGTTTTGTCTTGGTTTTCATCAGTTTGGGATCTTACTTTATGTAATAGATTTACTCTAAAGGTGCATAAATAAATGTGGAGGTCAAACAGAATAATCATGAAGTCTAACTCATTTAATGTGCCATACAACGGTCAAGATCATCTTTTAATGATGTTTGGAAAGCTTCATTCAAGTGATTGGTGACGGCTTTTCCTCATGTAAAATATAAAGTAGGCGTGATACTGTTAAGCTACTGAAAAAAAGTAGTATAAGTAACTTTGCTTTTTATAAAAAATGCCCAACACGGCTGACAGAAGACATTGAACCGGTTTCAATTCTCAAAAACTGATACAGAGCAGACGGCTGCTCTTTTCTAAATAAGCAGCCATAAAGTTGGCATCCCAATCAGTCACATCAGAAGTCAAACAGAACTACTACAGCTGATCAACAACTCTAACTCTGATAACTGATGCAGTGACATGATGAAGCATTTAAACAAAATATTCATCAGTTGATCCAGTTATGACCTAAAAATGCCACACTGGATTACTGGAATATAAGTTAGCAAAGTACAAAAAAGCTGATTCACTTTGGCTAGACTGGTCGGGGTTTAAATCATATCACTTTGAATAAATATTTCACAAGTTAGATACCTTTGTTTATATTTCCTCAATAATTTGATTCTACCTTTCCTGCAAATTTGAAAGTTACATACTACAAGATCAAACACAAAAAATGAGTCATATTTCTGCAGCTGATAACTAATGGATGTTAAAGAAAAGTGGTCCTTGAGGTTTCCTTGTAGGGTTGTGTTTTCATTAATAAGAAATTAATTTGGCTGCACTCTACGGTCCACTCCAAAGCAGTATTAAAAAAATAACACAAAAGAGTTCAATTATAGGCCTGATCACCCTCCACTACATGACATCAACATTTTATCAAGTCCAATTAAGAATAAAAATTCTGATGCAGACTTCATTTACAGCAGCTTCAACACATTTTACATTCTTTTAATCTCATTTCTAATGTTGTCATAGCATTTTCATATATTCTTCATGACTTTTTTCCTGATCTTTTTTTGTTCATCATTCCTAATAACCTCCTATTTTGCCGGCTCAGTTTGAGTCCTCGTCAGACAGTCTCCTACTAAAGCTGAGGCATTTTGTTTGCCACTTGGCTCTCAGAACAGAACAGAACGATGGCTTTTATCTACCTTACACCTGAGTCCAGAACTGCTGAGCCTCTCGTAATCAAAGTGGGACCTGCTGTATGAAACCAGAGCCTCAGCCACAGCCATTAAACTAAATTAGAGTGCGAGCTGGGAGGTGAATTAAGGTGAAAGTGTAATTGCTGGAATGTGTCATCTTCATCAAGACAGGAATTGCTTTTTATACTCCCGGAGGAGCTTCATACCTCATCTATGCTGGCTGGAGCCGACATCTGTGTAATGATGATAATGAAGGCTGCTCAGCTTGAGACAGCTGGGGATTCAAGCACATTGTACTTGGAGGTGTGTGGGTGAATGGACGACGAGTGCAGCGTTCCAGATAGGACTCTAGAAACTGCAGGCTACATGTGATATTCATGGGCTTTGTGTCCAAAGCTCAGCAGGAAGCCTTGGGGCGTGTTCTAAAATAAGACAGGCTCAAAGTGACAATAGGATGAGAGAAACATCCCCAGCCTCCGGTTAAAGAACGTTATCTTTCATTTCACTTGGACTCGTGTATTATTGCGTTAAAGCTCTTCATGGGCCAATCATTTTGAACTAACAAAAACAAACACTTAAAACCTGAACACAAAAAACAGATCAGAGGATGACTAGACCCGATCCAAACGGCGGTCCGCCTGGGCAGAGCTCGACAGCTGTGATTATGACACATCATGTGATCAGAGCTGATTGGGGGTCTGCTCAGATGCACAGACCTTGAAGAATATCACGACCCAGCCTCGGACCACGAAGACCTCTATCCTAGCCTGTTTACGTGATTTACACTATAGTGATGCTTTTAACGCTTGTATTTTCCTTTCAGCATTAAGATGAGGCTCTCAGCCTTAGAGTGACCCGTTGTGTCCTATTTTGAGATTGGTGCATTTCTTGGATCGTCAGGTCTGGACTTCATTTGCATTATGATAATTTTCGACCATCTGGATTCCACCAAGACAAATCCGTTCTCGAGACCTCTTTTCTACTGACATCATGTCGTACAATGGCATCTTTGGAGGCGGATCTATATTCCTCAATCAATTTTCGAGGTGCTGTGATTGGCTGTGCGAGTTGCCAAGTCACACGGGGCAGCACATTTGGCTCAACAGGCTGCCAGCTCACTGCAGGCGGAGGGATGCGCCGGTGGAGCTAAAAATGACCTCTGAGTAACACAAAAGCCAGCTGGCACCAAGGAGACGGATCATTCGAAAAGTCTTCATGTGAAAACCTTGACAATCAACAGGCTCGTTACATCCCCTAACCCATTTGAATGAACGGAGGACCTTGTGATCGTCATAAGCACAAGTGTGAGTGCCCGTATATTTGATCATTATGAAAAAATGGCATTAAGAGGTGATCAAGACGGCATTATTTGAGGCTGCCATCAATCACTTAAAGCCCAACATATCATCGAGCTGATTTTTTTAACCATTTTCCAGCCCACCCTGCTCTGCCGTGGCTAGCTGAATGTAATTATAGTTCATCCATGCGGTTGATTGCGTTTTGTGGGGGGTGGGGTGCAGTGCAGGCTGACTGCCATCTGACTGCACTGCATGATAGACACCCAGGCTACAGGCTCGGCTTTGTACACTTGGTCTACAGCTATTTGTGTTTCTCTCTGCCTGAACAAGAGACTTTGCTCCACGTTTACACAACTTTCCTTTTCATCTCCACCTTGCCGAGTATTTTTTTTTTTCCTCACTTGTTCTGCTCCATTTCTCTTCATCCCTTCTTGTTTGCCTACTCGCCCGTTTCTATCTCCGCTCGCTGTCTTCCAGCCTGTCTCTCCCCTCTGCTGTCCTTTCTGCTCATTCCTGTTGAATGTAATAATGTTAATGTGGTCTGCAGTGCATCCATAAAACACACTCTAATCTGTCAGGCTGTCTCTGGGAGTGCAGCTGAACCTGTGCAGCTATTTCTGGCTCTTCTACTCCTAACATTTATAGTACACGCTTGACTCTGTTATTATTGATGCCTTTATTTCTTTTTTGTAGCACACATCAGGTGTTATGACATTGCTGCTGTGTGTAACTGTAATGGAACTTATCCCTGGTGTACAGTCAGTTTTCAGATACTATTGGACATTTACAATTCAATAGCCACGACAGCAACTGTGTTCTGGAATGTGAGCAGGAACACTTTTTCTTTCACAATAAGCATTGCGGTGACACACAAGATAATTAATCTTGCTATACCTGAAAGCGTAATCTACAAATCACAATGAGTACTTACTGAAAGTACATACATATTCCTCTGAAATATCATTGGTGGAACAATTTAAAATGGAAATAGAAGCAAAACTCACTCACTAGAGAACCAATCTGTGTGCACTGTATGGATTTCGCTGCAGTGGAAATAGTTCTCATAAAAATGCTTCAACCCTTAATGCTTCTTCATTTACACATACTGCCACATACGTAGCTACTCTCCCTTGCTCTGATTTCACACCAGCTTGTGTCATGTCTCTCTCACAGCAAAGTAAATCTGTAATCACAAGTGTGAAGCCTGCCTGCACATTGGAATGCAGGATGGATCACAGATCTCCTGCCCTCAGATGAGTCACTTAACCTGGACCGGCCCTCTAAAGCCTTGGCTAGATGGGGAGAGCTGTATCAGACCGAGCCATAAATCACAACAATAACAACAACAGGCCAGTGCATGACTTTAAGGCCTTCACAATAATTGGACACGCCGCATGGACGGCCCCTTCATTCAAGCAATGCTTTATTGCAGTATTCATATTAGGCAATACTGGGTTAATTTTTTTAAAGGTGTTGTTAAAAAATGACTCATGGTCATGTCTGATCGTGGTCGTCATGGTCTGCTTTGCTTCAGCTCCACAGTGAGATCCATTAATTCAGCCTTTTCGATGCTGCCTGTCTGTAGTCATTATCAATGATGAGCAACATACAATCTGTACAGCTGGGACAGAGTCATGAGATAATCCACACGCCTCATCTTCCCACTCACTCTCATTCAAAAAAAACCCTTATCGTTTTAAAAATGGATGAAGATCATCTACGCAGCGAGGAGAAAACATCAACTACCTAACCACACATGAAGTGATACTCCACCATGAGGCTCCAGAATCCAGATAACAGTCATTTTAATCTGACAATCCACATATTGAGTCGAGTATGCAATGGTTTTCTTAGGTCTGCGTCTCTACTGGCATTTTTTAAAATACGTTCTGGACAGATCTTAAAAAATACACAAACCTCAAATTGGTCCTAGTATTCATTTACATATGTTAAGTCGATGCCAAGGTTATCCCACCGTCAGCAACATGATGTTTTTTATTATCCGTTTGGTTATGTGTGCCAGATGGATGAGACTTCATCGTCGGACAGACTTTGTGACAGACACTGTGAGACATGACTGCTAATGAGCCCTGCAATAAAGGACAAAGCGCTGGGTCCTATGCTCACCGAATGTCTCTCTACACATGTGGCTGACGTATCCTGACCTCTGCCAAGGAACTCGACTTCCCCTGGGTCAGTTTCAAAATTTGGATCTGCTTTGATTTTTAATTTTTGTCAATTAAAAGAAAACTTCAACTGACTTTGGCACACAGAGCATTGGCAAGCGGTGTAGAAAGAGAGGTCGTGCACCTCCACTTCATAAAAACCCTATTCATTATACAAGGAAAGCACTAAAACATCTGCTCGGACAATCTGGATTAGGCACTTGACCACTGTGCAGGTTGTCCTATAATCTCATGAGGATATATCCAAACAAATTAGTTTGAATTTAAAGTCAGGTCCAGCGGATATGAAGGGGGGGATGTGGTGGTGGTGGATTGCAGTAGAGCAGAAATAAAAAGTCCACATTATCGAACGTGTCGACAAATAGTCATTAAGTGCATAATATCTGAAAACAGCTTACAGAATGTAGCAGGCATAACGAGCGATGTTAAATTAAATGAACAGCTTTAGACGAATGTGCACACATACACACATCTTCTCCCAACGTACGTATGTACTATACATTAGCTATTACAAGTTACAACTAACCCTAAAAATTATGTATGGCTTAGGCTACTTATTGCGCTGATGCACACACAAAGGAAACCAATTCTAAGTTTGCACAACAGCTGGCAAACTTTCCTCGTGCTGTTGATGAGCAAATACACACTGGCATGCTGCGTCTTCTTTGTTTGACTCCTCTGGCAGATGCCCCAGGTGGTCCTAATCAATGATCAATGGGGATGATCAGATGTGGAACGTCATCTCCAATAAGGAGGATTGGTCTTACATTATCAGAACTCCACCATGTCAGGCACGGGCGGGGGCTATCCTTCAGCATCAGCAGATGTTGGTCTGCTGATCTCAATTAGATAAGAGCGATGGGATAACCAACGCCGTGTGGTGGTGCGTGCATTACGTATCTGAACAGGCTTCTAGGGCTGTACGATGGGTGGAATCTGGCATCAAATTCACCTTATGTCTCTGTGGTCTTCCTTTTGAATGGTGCTGCAAAGGTTTGATGGTGGTGGTTGGTGTCCCTGCAGTGACTGCATTGGGGGATTAGGGGAGTTGGTGCAGTACAGTGTGAGTCACATAGAGCAGGCCCGGCTGTATATGCTGCAGAGCCAGCTGTTTGCCCTGGTGAGATGGCCGTATGTGGGGGCCGTGTTACCTGTGATTCAGGGTTTAATGCCAGCGAAGCACGACTTGCTGAGCGTAAAGTATAGGTGGGCACATCTGGAACAGGTCTAGATACATACAGAGGTGTTGGGGCTAGGTTCTGAGACAGATCTATGTGATGCAGCTGGCATACTTTACTTTTCAGTGCCTGTAGTAAAACGTTTGCATGATCTTATAATAGATTGCTCCGTGCTACGCAATAGGTGGGAAGGAAGCTGAGGATGAGCTGATGACTGTGTTGACTCAACTCTGACCTCAAATCTCAGTTTGAAGTTTATGAATGTCATCTACGTGAGCAATACTACACGCTTAAACATCATCCAAGTCCTGTGGTGCATTGTACCAGTTCTCCCACGTGTGCTGATAAATAGAGCTGGAACATGGGGGAGAGGAGGGAGTGATACGACAGCATCATCTGCTCAGGCAGATGAGTGGAGAGGAGGTATCCTGACCACATCACCTTTTTGGCCGCTTTCTGTGACCCATTGACTCATTAAATCATGCTCAGCACATGGATGTAATGGTCTGACATGACTCACGTCGTAATCAGCTAAGTGGGCTGAAAGATAAATGTGACAGCGAGGGCGGGCGGCTGCTAATTCTGCCCTTAGATCATCCATCTTGTTAGCGCAGTAAAAACTACATCTGGCTCAGAGCAGTGTAAGGTTAGGACAAAGTCAGACCAGACAAAAACGTTTACCTTCTCTTCAACACGCTCTCCTATGCGGCTTCAGCCTGCCCTCTAGATTCTGATTTTTGCTCTCTGAAGATACAGTGTGTGCACCAAACATTTGCCTGTGTTTGATCGAGATTAAAGTGTGTTGTTTTACTTTGATCCTCGAGCTCAGCTTTTGTGCCCTCGAGTCTATACTCTGTCACCACGCAATCAAAGCACAAAACAACAATCAGGAAGATGAGACGCATGCTGTGAAGCAACAGAGAGTGCTTCATGGCTGTATTGATGTACTAGAGAGATGGCCCAACGTTTTGCAGAGTATAACAGGGCACTCACGGAACCAGCTGCTTTACTCAATCAGCAGAGCGAGATGTTTTCGGAAACACAGAGAGAGATACCTCTCTTAGAGATGACCAGCACCAGGCCCGTGGGTGTCAAATAGGCGGCTGTCTGACAGTTTCTGTGCACAAACATGGAAACGTCTTCCCAAATCAAATGGACTCTGAAAGCACGTGCCAGAAGCCCCCGGAGGTACCAAACAGGTGATGCATACCTACACAAAACTCCCCTGACACAACATGGAGTAGAAGATATTTAATTCAGCAGCATTCACTCCACATCTCCAGCTGTATTAAGCCTCATACACACCACACCACTTTCATCAGGTGGCTGTGCCATTCACAGTAAATGCCTGCATTGTCTTGCATTCCAATGCATGAAGTCATTGGGTGTTCATCACTGACTGGCAACATACGCACACCTGCTACACGATCTCCCCAGGGATAAAGCGCAACCAGTCAGCAGCGTCTCAAAGTGCTGTTTTTTTTTCAAAATTACAGACTCCAAGTAGTGGCGCTATTCTCCCAAATAGCTGCAACGACTCTGCACGCCCCTTGAATCGCATTGTTGACTAATTTACATGAGTGTGCTCACGCAGTGGACCCCGCCGCCCCCGATCAGGGGCTTTTGTTGGCCATTACCCAGACGTTATTGGCAGGCGGAGAGTCAAGGAGGCATTACTCTCAAGTAGTGACACAGAGGCTGAGAGGAGGATTTTCATGTGATTGTATGAATTACAGAGTATAGTGCTATACAGTGAAGCAGCGTGCACACTGAGGCGCTGTACTGTTTCCGTGGCGATTTGATTGTCTGACAGCGAGATATGATGGTTTCCTGTGATCAGTTCGATATAATGTGTGTGTCTTTTGATTCTGATTAAAGTTTCTAAACGGTTGCAGAATCGCTTTACCGGATTGCGTACAGATATTTTGTCTAAGAACAGAGGAATACTGTGACTGCTGAGACAAATCAAGTGTGCCTGTGTACTGTTGAGTCCTACATTGCCCTCTGACCTCACAACTCATTAACAATCTGTCAGCGCCAAATCTATAATTCACGTAGCACCTTGCACCAGGAAGTCACGGCACATTAACCATACCGGCATGCTGTGCCTACTGATCATTCTCTATGCCTTTAACCTGCTCTCTCAAACACTCATTTATTTAGTAGTAACCTTTAATGGTTAGGGTGACACACCAAACATCCATGTGGTATGAACCTAAGAGGGACTTCTCTGTTCACTGTCCTATGAGACCTGGAATCCACACACAGCTGCTCCGCTCCTCATACAGTCCATTCAGTGAACTCCCACAGCAACGTCACAGACCTGCATGTGGATATTGTTTACAGCTACAGTCATCAGTGAGCTCAAGAATGTTGTAAAATTGATGAGGAAGAAGAAAACATGGCTGCTGACAACTAAATGATGTAAACAGGCACCCATGCATAATGTATAATCGTACATGCAGTTAGAATACAACACATCATATTGTTTATCAGGCAGCTACATAAGACTGAGAGACTGGGAGAATGAAACAGCATAAATAAAGAATCCTAATACTGTTGTAAATGTATATGACAAATATAAGATGACAGCATGAAAAAGAACATTCTCCTCAATACTACAGGCAAGTGATAAAAACAAAAAGACAGTGGGCTCCAGGAGGTTGAATTTTTTCAGCGCATCCAATTATGTGTGACAAAAGTTTGCTTCACAGAAATCTATGATTAATTCAGACAGAAGTCGATTCTATTTTTCAAAATATCCAAAATCGACTAGCATTTAAATCTTCACACCTCTGCATTCAAATACCACCAGAATGGACACAGAGAACCAATGGATGAGAGATTTCAAATCAGGTTTCTAATTGTTCAGATATGTGGAAAGGGGCAGCATTACGTGGGCACTGCTGTTGTTCCTGGTTTGGACCTTGCTGCTCAGTCATGTTATTTTAAACCATTTTGGGATGATCGTCCTTTGATTACGTGGGGGTCAAAACCGCTGCGCAATGAGCCCACCCATATCAATTGAGAAACATTGACTTTTGTGGCAGATAATTATAATACTTTTTCAAATATATCATTGAAAATTGTGTTTCTGGCACACACATCATGCCAGAAATTGATTGCTACAACTATGAATTGTGCTTTCGAACGCACATCAGTAAGCACATTCAGTTTCTATCTAACAAGCCAAAAAGGTCAGTCATGTCTTAGTTCACACCATATCAAATCTCTCTGTGACAAGGATACTGAAATGATTTACTGCAGATCGTGGACAACCAAAACTATGACAAAAAAGTTGGAATTTCTTAGCTTTCTGCATTGGTTACTCAGCCTATGAGTTCTGATCTTCTTCCAACTCAGTCTCATCAATAAAGCTAGAAAAAAAAAAGCTATAAAATAACAGATAAATAATCAAGCCTAATCAATTACATGTCAAATATGCGAAAAATGAACAACAAAGAAGAAGACATAGCAGAGGGTGAAGGCATTATGGATGACGGTCAGAGCCAAAAAACATTGGTTGTTTGAGAAAATTCCATAAAAACCAAACCATGGCGGAACTGTCTGTCAACACAGCAAAAGCATCTTAAATTTCATAACGGGCTGGACAGAAACAAAAGGACAACGTGCTCCCAAAGCCTGGAGGAGATGAAGGACACAGCTGGAGACATGGGGACAGTAATAGGAGAGCAGAGAGCTTTTTCCTCTCTCATTCCAAACATACACACAATGCAATTTGCTAAATAGATAAGGGACATAAATCTCCTGCTCCGCCCTCCCTCTCTCCGTATTTCCCATGTCTTCATGTTATTGTCTGCCTTGTCCGTCTCCATCTCTCCTAACCTTTAGCTAAGACACAGAGCACTGTAGGATCAAACTATGTATCTTCATGTCCAAAACATTATCAGCACCAGATGCTTTATTTATCTGAAGGACACTCCGGCCTCACTGATGTGACAGGCAGGATGTTGTGTTCTACGACTGAGGTCAGTGCCACACTGCCATCTAGTGTTGTAAGTGTGTGCCTCATCTCCGTGTCTAAGCATCGCCCATACCAGGGTCAAACATGGTACTGACGGTAATAATTTCACATTATGTGATGTCTGCAGAATACACAGCAACTCTGAACACAATCAAATAAATTCTATTCAACACTTTTCGCACTGTATTCAACTCAAAGGGCTTTCGAGGAACATTTGACTGAAAACAGGATGAGAGAAAAAACATCAAGAGTGAAAAAGATCGTGGTCACCAAGGACTCGGACAAATGTTACATAAAATAAATTATTCATACATAAAATATGAATTTTTAAGGGCAGAACTTGACAAAATAGCATAAAAGTCAGAAAATGAATTAAAACATAAAAGGATGGCTATAATGGGGAGAAAAAAAATCATTAAAAATGGATGATTTCAGCTCGTCTTAAGTTAGAGGGCGAATGGTCTTACTTTTAATGGACTTCTATTTTTATTATAAATAATTCTTAGTTGACCTCTTAGCCTTTCACAGGGCAACTCTCTAATTAAGAACAATTTAGACAGACAGACAGACAGAGCTGCGTCTTTCATTTCCTCTCATCAGGGCTGTTGATACACGGAGCCAAGAAACGTGGAAGACCTCCACACCTTTGCTAAGGCCCCTACTTCACTTGCTATAGTCTGTACCACAGTATGACCTTTTGTTATATCAAACCTTTTTTTAACTTTAACCTTTTACCTTTTTTGGTTTGGTTCATGTTGCATTAAAGGAAACACTGAAACCATTCACTGACATGTTAACTGACTTGGTGAAAAGGTACCCTTTCATTTCTTCATTTCACCAAAATGTTTCCTCAAACCTGTTGCAACGTTTTACCCCTTGTATTGCATTATAACTGCCACTGCAACAACTGCAGCAATCGTATGAACATCTGTGCAGAGCGTCTGAGCGAGTACTAATAGACACACCGTCCCTGTGGAGACTGATGGAGATTTCTCAGGGCTCCATTCTCCATCCCCAAAGGGAGGCTTTGTTGATTCACACTTGGCAGTGATTTTTCAGCCGCATCTGGAGTCCGACTGAATGAGAAGCATCACTATCTATACCATCTCTAAGCAATTTTACAAAAGGTTATGTTCTTTAGGGCTAATTACATCTAAACTAGCTTTCTGACATTTCATTTTTTGGCGAGTGTCCTTTTTTCTGGCCATATTTAGCAAATACCTGATAGTTCCATAGGCATTTGAAAAGATCCAAATTTAGATGTTATAAATTTAGTTGTTATAAGGCACAATAATGTTTTGCAATAATGTATACATCTCCACAACATTCCTTCAGCTACCTTATGTCATGGTAAAGGCTGTGAAATGATGTGAGAAGGCACCAGGGAACGATTATAGGTAATTCATGAACTGGTGAAATGTCAGAGGCAAACACTTTCTGACTTATGCAGGTCTGTTCTACAGACCACAGACCTGGTAAGTGAACTCCAAAATGCTCCAGATTGCAAAAAAATTAAACAGCCAGGGTCAGCCCGGGGCTCGAACCCACAACCTTCTTGCTGTGAGGCACCAGTGCTAAGGTCCACTCCATACATACTACTGCACATGCTAGATTGTGTGCTATATGCACTAAATACTACAGTATTTTAAGCAATACCATGGAAAATTCTATGAAAGCACATAAGCCTTGAATAGGTTTGCCTCTTTTAGAATTCAAAAATAAGGAACGCTACCACATACTCAAAAGAAGGCACGTGGATGGACGGCAGTGATTATTGTACCTGTAAGAAAGCTTATACTTAACGCAGACCTACAGATCAGCAGAGCAGCGGATCACCACTAACGGTGTCTGTTCAACAAGTTTTGTTTATGACAACGCAAACAAACCCAACTTGTGACTACCTCATCATCAAATACTTAACAATACCTTGAATGGATTAGCAAGCCGACAAACTTGAATGTTTTAAGTGTATTAACTACTACTGACAACAAAAAAAAACTGAAATTAACATCAAGACACCAAAAATCATTTGTAATAATTGTTGTAATGGCGTCGGCGACATTAAACACACTATACTACTGTGTTTCATCTATCCGTGAATTTCTTTCTTATTTTAAGGTTTTGTGGAATGTGATTATAATAAATTGGATAAATTGTTCAGTATTGGGCCTAACCATGTCCAGCAGGCTATTTAATCACAATAAGCCCAGTGGCAACACCTACCCTGTACCATGTCAAAATGAAAGATTACATTTCATATCATGATTCATTCATATGCATGTATGTAGACCTTCCTGATTTTGTACTCTGGAACATCCTGGTCATATCTCTAGATAATTATATTTGAATATTTGTTCAAAGCACAGCTATTAAGAATGCCGAGCATCACTAAAAAAAATGACTTTTGCCCTCAATCATGATTCACAAACTAATTTTGAGGAACTAATAGTTGCAGGTGCAACACAATATCAGACATATTCAGCATTAGCTGAACAAAGTCATGCATTTGAGACTCGTGAGAATACGGAAAAGGTTCTTACCTTTGTAGTGCCGATCATCTTCAAAAACAGCAAGAAGAAAAAAGACACAAAACTGAATGAAATTTTGAAGTCGACTGAACCTAAGAACAAATAGAATGACTAAAGTGACCAGGGAAAATGAACACAGCTGCTTCTGCTCCACTTGTATTTGACTCTCCAGTCAGGGAGATTTACCATCCAAATGGGATCCACTCAGAGCCAAGAGGTTCTCTGATCCTAATTACTGCAACTGTAAACCCACATATTTGTGAGGTACACTGAAGACTCGGGGAAGTTTTCCATCAAGGGTTTACAGAATGTTCAAGGACAATTTCACCCAGAATGCACTTAATGGTGGAGCAGAAGCGTCCCCGTCTGTTAAATCAAACCTGTCAACTGTTTGACAACCAAATTGAAGCAGCAAATCATCAGTCACATTGTTTTTCAGAGACTGGAACAGGACTTGGCACACTGCTATGGAGCAAACAATCTAATAAATTTGATGCAAGCTCTGGAAACAGTTTCAGACGTAACATCATAATCCCATCCTACTGAGAGAGCTCACACGCCAGAGCTTACTGGCAGATGTGCAGGCTACTTTTATAGCCTCGTCTTAATCTCTCAGCCACCTTTACACATACAAACACACTTCCTTTTGAATAATATTGAAATGATGAAAAATTAATCTTGTGGAACTCACAGTGACAGACAGGTTTGGGTGTGTCCCACTTTCCCATTTTATTGCAGTGTGTTGAGTTTCTTCCCATGAGGATGAAGCCAGGCAGACAGCTGTAGTGCAGAACTGTGCCCTCTACTGGTGGACCCTGGGACAAGGACAACACCCGGCCATTTTCTAGTGACGTCCACACTCGAGGACACAACAACACTGGGACATACATAAAGAGAAGGGAGGGACAAACAGGAATGATATTCACAACAATACAAAGTACAAGACTTTATTTTTTCAAAGATTTTTTTTGGCATTTCTGCTTTATTGTGACAGCTACAATCAAGAGATAGACAGAAAGGACAGGGCAGAGAGAAGGGATGACATGCAAGCAAAGGTCAGAGGTCGGAAAGGAACCCGCTCCACTGCCGTATGTGGCACGTGCTCCAACAGGTGAGCCCTTGGGGCGCCCAGAGTACAAGACTTAGATACATTCATGCAAAATGGAACTGAATTTAAAATCAAAATTGATTCTAAAGAGTTTGTTGGAGAAAAAGCAGACAGACTTGCAAACAATAGAGCATGCACAGACACACACAGACATATTATCAATATAACTCCTTGACAACCTGCCATGGAGCACGATATTAATGAGGTGCTGGCCTCCTCTTTGTGGAGAGAATAAGTCCATGTGTCCCTGCATCGATCATTGGGGATTAGACGAAATCACTGTGAAAATGGGTCGCAATTACCACTCATTTCCTCATATTTTGAGTCTTTACAGAGAACTGCTATTTCCTCCAAACTCTGCGTAATGCCTCTCATCATGTGGAGGGGTGAGTGGACAAGGACCCACCATTATTTAGTCGACTGTATTCTCAGAGATATGTGTAACCAGTTTGTGCACCTGGATAAAATTCCTATCTTTTCAAACTCTATAGAGGAGAAGGTGCAGCATGAGTCAGTACCCACTTGAAAGCCAGCTATTTGATTAGTGAAAAGCTTAAGTGTCTCATTCACGAGTCTATTGGATTGGATTCATGTTTCTCTGTTTCAGCAGGCAGTACGGGTCCAGATGAGATCAAGGCAGGCGGCTGACTAGCCAGTTCTCTTTACCACCTGCTGTACTTAATTCATCTTACTTACACTGACACTTAATCCTGACATCAGTAACCAGGAGCTACAGATGTCAGTGGTGTATTGGAATGCATACAGGATCATATGCAGGATTGGAAAGGATACAAATAACACTCATGGTTGTTCTGTCAGTGACATCTGTATCGTCCCACTCTGTTTCTATTCCCATCGCTTCCCGGGAACCTTCCTCTGTTCCTGCCCGAGCCTGTCACCTGATGCACATGCCTGATTCTCATCTTGTCATTCGTCTCGCTCTTTTGAATGTTTGTCACACAGCCTGACCGTAAGCCTATCTATTTTTTTTATTTATTTTATCTTTAACCCTCCAGCTCCATTACTGATACATATTTTGTTTTGCCTAAATAATCATGTCCTTAACTTTAGCTGATTTGAGACTTGTGCTTTTGGATCCAATCTATTGCTCTGTATCACTAACCTTGTAAGCCTGGTGTGGAGGAGTCTGCAGAAAACCGTGACTTAATTGGTGTTTATTTGATGTTATCGTGCATGTAAATATACTGTGTATGTTGTGAATTCACCCGTGTGGAAACAGGAAATGAAGACAGTTCTTTCACCTCAACATCCCATCAGCACATGTGAGGACATGGACATTTGACAGTGTGTGTGTGGCAGTGTGAGGTTGAACTCACAGCATCTGCTGCGCTGGCTCAGATCGGTCCACGTGCCGTTGGGCAAACATTTCCTGACCTTGGGTCCCACAATCACTCTGTTGCCCCTGCAGATGTACTCTATCTCATAGTCTACAGGAAGGACCTGTACACTGCGGATCTACACACAGACACACACGAACACACACAAACACACACAGAGTTAGTTTTGAGATGAGATGTGTTAGCCCAGTAAGCTGAGGACAGTGACAGCTTCATGGTATTTTTACATTTGCTTTTACTTTTACTTACTTTCTTCTCCATAAAATTTATTTCATGGCCATGTTTTTTTCCCTTTAAATTTCTTTGTGCTTTTCTCATTGCTTACTACTTCTAACATGAGTCAGCTGCTGTTACAACACAATAAAAAGAGAGAAGAATGGTGTCATGTGTGCCGCCTGTATGACAATACAGACGCAGCAATTACTCACCTGCTCCTGTGTCAGACCTCGGTACCTGATCCCTCCGTCTCTAGGAGGACGGATGATTGCACAACCTGGAGGGGGAGACCAAACATTAACAGATTAGAGATAATGAGGGACGATAAATATGATAACATATTTGGCAATGTCAGTCATTCAATAATGTATGGGAAAGAAAAAAATATTCTTGGGTAAAGTTCCCCTATTAGTTTGTGGTTTTTGTACCTTCATCACATTCAAGTAAGGATAGTAAGGCAACAATTAAGGAAAGCAAATCAAAGACAACATGTATCAACTTCTTAAACACTGGTAAATGAACTGGTAATCAATTAAAGTTTACGCTGAAGTGGACTCAACAACTTTGGGCCTTTTCATATTGGTAACGCATTCATAAGTGAGTTTAATTTGTATAAAATTCTCTATATTCTGTGTGTATCATTTCATACAGAATTCCTCAGAAAACATCCTATAATGAGTTTTATAATCTGATAGAATCTACTTTGATGATTTTGGATGAATAGTGATCAGCAGCTCCTGATATGTGCTATATGTTGAGATGTTTGGAAAATGTGGGCAATTCACTAAAATAAAAGGTAAAGAAAAAAAAAAAAAAAACACTGAAAATGGGACCATTAGTGGGTGGCAGAGTTTAGAGGTCCTGGCACACTTTAGAGATTCTACCACTAGATGGGGCTCTCTGACATGTTTTTAGGCAAAGGTTACTCTGTTTCCAGAACCAGCCTCATGATCCATATCAGGGATTTGCCCATGTGAGGTTTGTGCAGAGCTCATTTGTCACAGTTTCACAAGAGGAAATTATCTTTTCATGGTTGACTGGGGCTGTTGGGGACTGAGACAGAGAAGACAGATCTGTATGATAGACTTCACAGTGGAGGCACAAAGCCATGGGTTGGCTTTAGATTTTGAGTCTCAGACAGAGCTTTGGAGGCTGTATTCAGAGCTGAGTTACCCTCAAGTAATTTTATATCAAATCAATTCTTCTTCGCACGTTTATATTCATACCTGAACCCCTACTGTAAATTCCTAAGGAAATATCAAAATGATGACTTTCGTGTATCTGACTGGCCAAATGAGGTGGTTATGACCAGTGGAATGAGAGCTGGGTTTGTTGTTTTAGGGCTCTGTAGTTAAAAATATCATGTTTCTCATCAGTATTCTGCATGCATTAATTTACATTATTGCTTGTTCATTCTGGTAACATTCAAAAACAACCTTCCCACTGTATCTTTTTTTAAATCTCCACAAGTGTTTGAACCTGTCGCATGTAAAATTTGAATTTTCAGACTAGAGAGTAAGAAGAAGAAGAGTACAACAAAAGGACTCAACCTAAAGCCTCACTGGCCATATAGTGTAGAACAGTGCAAATTCTTCAGTCTCTCCACTTGTATAGATTTTTAATATCATCCATTTTGACCACAATAATCGGCACCAAAATCAAAAAATAATGTTGAAGAAGATACAGGGTCCTAAAGTTAACTGGTGTGTTAAAAAAACAAAAGAAAAAAAGACAGGTTACTGTAGCAAAAGATGGACACACTGAGGGGAACAAATAAACTGGAAGAACCAAGAGACTTTGATGAAGACGTCAGCCTTGCTCTCATGTAGATGGGAAGTGACCTCAATACACACCAAACCCACCAACTCACCCCACACCACAGCCATCAGTTATCCACTGAAGCAGGGAGAAATCAGTCACAGCAGTTTTACCCTGTAATGTGCGCTGCTGTCCTTTTTTTGTTCATTCTTTCACCAATTCTAATCTTTCTGAGTGCAGCAAAGTATTTCTGATGAGCTCTCATCTTTCTGCGATTATTTTCCTTTGCCCGAGGTCAAACGTTCACCCAGAGTGCAAAAGCCTAACGCGTTCATCACATTTCTCACCAGAGGGCAGGAAAGACCACTGGACGGGACTCGTGCAGAAAACACCTTCCACCATAGTGATCCACACAAAAAGGAAATGACAGCTCACTAGTCTAACGGCAGGTTTATATCCGTTTTACACAGATCTGACATCTGCCTCTGAGCGTTAGCATCAAAGCACGGGCTCACATATACAGCGACAATGATTAGCACTATGGCTTTACAACAAATATTCATTAGCTTTTTCAGCTGCTATTGGATGCAAATTGGTTTTTAAATGCAGGACTGGGCCTGCCAGGCTGTTAGAGCTGGCAAATGGTGCTTGTCCAGCATGAGTCTCAAGAGCTGCAGCAACAATTTCATGCTCAGTAGCTGACTGATACGACAGAGGCAAAGGGCCAATTGCATGAACGTGGTGGAATGAACGCGTACAAAGCAATCACATTAAAAGGTGAACAGCCAAGGCAAAACTGGTGCCTACCCTGCAAACAGATGAGACCATCTCCAGCACAATCTGAGAGAGGGATCTGTACATCAAATATCACTTTAAAATGGCCAATAAGCAAACCAGAGAAAACATACTTACAAACACATACACTGTGTTTCATTCATTACATTTTTCATGCATCCATCTGCCGTATTGAGACCAGGGATAACGCACATCAGGTTTTAGGTGGTTTGGTAATATTTAGACAGGGAAAAAACATGAAATCCCAAATTCACTGCTGTTTTCAATAATCATAAACAAACAAGAAGATGTTCTTAAGTTTGTCAAACAAAAACAAAAATAATGTTCTTGTTTTCATTAAAAAAAATTAATGATTACAAATTCCACCAATATATGATAAACAAAAGTCATGTGACAATAGGCATTCTGGTCATTGGTCAGAAATATGTGTAGGCAGGTTCAAGAAAATCAAAACAGGGAGATTACTGTGCAAAGAGAAATAAATGATATGGAACAAATTATGCAAAGTTTCTTGTGCTAATCCTCATGCGCTTCATGTAGCAAACAAACTGGCAGCAGAAGCTACATTGTTGCTTCATATTACATGAAAAAACAATGGTGCAAATGCTGGGCACATCCATGACTTTGATGAATACCTGAATCTGGAAAGGAGGAGATTTGTATAGTGGTTGAATTGAGTTTACACAGGTCACATTCAATATGACCTTTTAAAATTATGTATCACATTACTGCCTTAAGGACAAATATACTAAAAATGTACAGGGACAGTCAGACAACAAGGACATCAGCTACATTGATTACAACTGCATGTATTTCAGTAATGGTGGCCAATTTGAGAGTCAAGGAAGATAGAGGCTGAATCACACAGTCCATTAATGATTATTTTTCTATAGTTCACAGAGGCATACAAAGATGAAAGTTGCATGCTACAAGTTGACGTGCAAAGATCAATCTGTTGACCACATTCAAACCCATGATGAGGCACTTAGACATGGTATTCTCAAAGCTCTGTACTTGTGACTTGGTCCTTTCTTTGTTTCCATCCTCCATCCTTACTGGGAATAAACAGTGTCCGTAAGATCATCAGAAAGAAAGTTTGACACCTAAGTCACCGAAAGAAGCATTCCCATTCTATCATAGAGAGATCACTGTTTAATTTAAGTTGTATATGAAAGAGCAGTAAGGGGAACATAAATTGATCAAAATCAGGCGTTTGTTATCAGAACTGATATTCAGTGGTTTGCATATACACACTGACATGTGCATTCAATCAAAAGAGAGTTAGACAGAGAGAGAATCTGAAGAAATGCCCCCACATTTTAAAGCTCACGTTGTCATTGCTGGTAACCCCCGATGCAGGTGTCATTTTCACACCTAGTGCCCACTTTGTGTAAGTAGCAAATACACTTATGCCCATCTGGGTGGGTTGGTCGTAAAATGAGGAGTGGTCAGGCAAATTGGTGGTGCATTGCTATCGTGGGGCTGCAGAACGTGTTTGCACTTTAAACCAGCTCAAACCACATCTAAACACACATGCACTATTTTGTTGTGTTATTTTGATACTTAATGAGCGCAGTATTCAGATGCCCTTGATACAGGTTCACAACGCGAGTGCATTCTGCGGCGAGCTTCCTCTGATGATGTCTCCTGACAACGTTGTACCGCTTAGGGCACTGTATGAGCATTCTGGTGATACCAGAAGACGAGGAAACGCCCGTCACCATCTTGTCCCACGCCTGCTTCACCTCAGTGAGCTTTAGCAATGAAATGATACGGTATGAAATTAAATCAGCGAACGTGTTTACAGAGTAATGTGTGCATGCAAATCGCTCCGTATTTTAGTGGATATGACTTTACACGACACACATTAAAAATAAAAACAATGATATGTTTGTGGATTAGGAGCCTTAATACTACCCCTTAGTGGCCTGCGCTTCTCTGCACACAATCTAAATAGGAAAAAATGGACTTGGACACGCCCCAAAGCACCGCCTGCTGTAGCGTACCAGACCGTGCACCATAGATAGTCTAAAGAGGGCCCCCTGTGTCATAAAAAAACATTTGTGCATAAGATAGAACAATCATTACCAGCAGATGTATTGTACGCATCTACCATAAGTAAGTGCAAAACTGTGGCCAGTAACAGAAGACAGGACAGTGCCATCTCTCCACCTGTAAGAAACAGAGAGAGACAGAAACATGTTCACATTTATTCATTTACCACTTATATCAAAAGAAACTTCACACAAGTCCGGTTTCTGACTTGAATCTGTTCACTTTGTTCATTTTCATTTATTTTCCATAAATCAAAGCATTTATTTTCTGTGAGGGTTAGTAATTGCAAAGTTGTACATTGAGTATAACTGCTTTCATCATTAGCTGTTTGTCCTTTTTGTGGCAGGATGTGGCTTAACAGTGTTTCCCCTACCACTGGAGAGGCCCCACAGCCACAGAGTTAATGAGGGCACCTGTCAGTAAAAGGTCTTTCATTATGGAAACATGTATTGCTGTCGACTCGTGGCGAAGATCTCTGCTGAGTGGACCGATTACAGCCATGTGATCCTCCCCAGGGCATTCAGCAGCCATCGAAATATGTGGAGTCGTTCAGACCATGTTTCATCCGTCTGACATCCGACTTCACCTCATCTTGAAATTTCTCTGTGCCGTAAAACTTCATCTCTTTTGGAAAAATGTATTTAAACTCACGGCTAACCCAGGATGTTTAATCTGACGAATTTGGGCAGGTGAAAATATTATAATTACAGTAAATAATTAGCCAGTTCAACGCATGCACGCCCATTTACCCAAGTTGATCCTTTAGAGGAAACAATGCTTAAGTTTGGATTTGTCATCAGTCTGTGGCCACAGCTCACATTAAAATGTGATCTGTATAGAGATAAGGTAAACACATCTTCATGCAATGTACAAATGAACAGACTGCTTCACACACAACCAACCAACAATTCATTCAAAACGTGCACAGAACGCATCGAAAAAGGAAAGCAGCTGGACCAAGTGATCAGTTCTCATTTATAACTATGTAGGTGCAATTACCAGTCATACAGTTATGACATATTTATTTAAATAAAAACACACACATACACACAGGAGGTCACCCTGCCTCAACTTCCTACTCATGTTGTTGCTTGTTAATTAAGTTATTTTGAATAAGGAAATGTGGCTTACTGTAAAAATGTACCTGCATCTGGACAGGGCAAAAAGATCATCATACACAGAGCCAGGAGGAACCACAAACCAACGAGGGACCACGACCCTCCTTCTCATTTAGCATCATTAACAATCCAATAAATTCCATTTATATCAATACAACAAATGATATATCTAATACATCAGAGACCGAAGCTTGGGATGTCATAATATGGTTCTATTATCACAATCTAAATGTAGGTCCATCTGATGTGATATGAAAATCATGAATTCTGGCCCATAAAGACAATGTTAATAAATCAAATGTGTTGGGTCTGACAGAAGAACACATATGGAAGAACTAGCAAAATGAATCCTACCCTGATGATATTTCCATAACAGAGTGACATTTTATTTTTTAAGATGATTTTCTTTGGTATTACTGCTTTAATATGATACGTATAGTAGAACAATAGACGGGAGGGACTGGGCATGCAGCAAAGGGTAGAGGTCAGAATCCAACCTGCGCCGCTGCAGTATGGGGCACGTGCTCTACCGGGTGAGCCACCGGGGCGGCCAAAACAGAGTGATTAATAACACATAGAACACATTAGAGAGCATCTACTCGCTTAATTGGAACAGGTCACTCAGCTGCCCACACACTCTTGTTTTTTCTGACCACGACAAACTAAAAAAAAACAAACACGAAAACAACCTGCAATGCAACGTTGGCGATGTGCAATCTACTTGGTGGCGAGCGCAGCACAGACCGCTTCCTTTGTGAAAGTGCCTTAATGCACACGTACAGACGAACACACAGAGTCCTTAACAATAACGTATGAATAATAAATTCAAAAAATAATTTAATGCACCAAATCTTTTGTTGACTTTAGCTGGATAAATGAAAAATCTAGTGGCGGCATGTGCAGGGTGCACAATTGTGCACAAGGGTCGTCCAACAAAAAAAACCCTCCTGACCGCTGATATCATCCAAACTACACCCTTGCTTGCCATCATCAATTAACAGAAAGTACTAGTTTAAATTAAAGGAGTCAATCCTGTGATTATTTTGCTATGATAATAGATTTCAATAGATATAGATTTAACTGTCCTGAGACGGCAGACATTTCCTAAATAATCTGGTGTACCATTTGGGGAAGCTTTGTGTGCCACTGGCGGTACGTGGAACAGTTTGAGACCTACTGATTTAGCTAAATGACAGAGCAGTATGTGTTCTTTGGGAGAAAGGGTTAGAACAAGCACACATATGCAGACGATTAGATTTCACTTTGTCCTTGGCATTTGAGCGCGTAATACAGCATGACTGAAGGGACTGATCACTTACTTTCGCCGCTGCAGTGGCTTTGATAAAATGCAGGGCAGGGAGGAGAATAAAGGAAAGCGCTGAAGCAATTCTGTTTCTATCTGGCAAAAAGAATATCACAAATGGTGGAAACGCTCAGAGCGGAGACAGCAGTAGCATTACGCACCGACTAAAGAGCAAAAATCCAGTGCTCACATTGCTTTTCTAAAGCTATAAATCCCGGCAAACTGCACACTTCATCCTCACATTTGCCTCGTAATGCTGGCTAATAGAATGAACTTAATGTACATGAAGTTTCAATTAAATAGCCTTTTCGTTGCATTTACAATTCGTCAATCAGCTTTGAGATGATGCGAAGTTCCTGTATTACAGATCAAATCACAGATCTCAGTCATAACTATCCAGGTGTGAATACGATCCAACAGCTGGGGCACAGTGATGAGTTGTTTTCTGTTCGCTACACCCGATGCCTCAGTATATTTTGATAGTTATTCTAAACACAAGAAATGATGCTGGAGTTTTCTCCCTCAGAGATTGGCCCTTCCTGAAATCTTCATTTATTTCAAGCTGAATTCAATTTGCTTCAATGAAATTCCATCTTTCTCTATTTGAATAAAGTTACACAACGCCTATGTTGCCCCGCAGGTTCAAGCCGTGATTGCAGCACCTTTCCCAGCAATGTTTGCAACTTAACGCTTCATATAATTTCAGTCTTTTATTTTAGCTCTTCTTTGCAGAACTACTTTAATTCAGACACAGTAATTATGTTTACATGCTCAGCAATTGTGCTGATGCTATTCTGACTAAACCTTTAAGCTATGTTTGCCTAAAAGAGCTGATCCAGGCAGATATTAGCTGGATCATTAGGACAATTTGTGGTCCTTTCATGGATATATGGACAGCAGTGGTTGCTCTGGACCCATAACATTGGACAGACAGACCAATTGCCTGACCAACCACTACTCAGAGAGTAGTAGTAGTCAGCTTGGGCAATATATTGTGTTGACTCACCTGAAGATGTGCATTTTGCAATACCATACAAAAGCTGATTTAAAGCCATTGTGTGACATAATATATGAAAAGCAAATAAACAAGTCTGAGCCAAGATCCGGCACTGAAACCCATAAGGGGCGAGGTCTCGTCGGTGGTATTTTTCTAATAAAAAAACTCCGCACGGAAAAATATACTTTGCAAGATTTGCAAACAAGACATTGTGGCTGGCAAAAAAGGCAACATGTTTGCATTCTCGAAAACTAGCCATGCTAGCGAGTATGGCTAGTATGGCTGATTATAAGGGGCTGAAAATACTAGAAGTGCCTCGACTAAAGCCACACCCGAGAATAATGGGTTCATAATAATGGGTTGTTTGTTAACATCTAAAACAACAAAAGTGAAAAAGTGATGGCAGGACCTTGAAAACCTGGGTGACCTTTGAATTTTGCATAAACTTGTATTGGTAAAAAAGTCATATTGTCACTGATGTGAAATACTGTATATTCTGATATATTTTGGCCACAACGTTCCAGCCCGACTCTCACGTAAACCTAATATGAATCCCAATGATCCTTGATATAAGTGGTGCGTACACATACACAAACACACACAGGTGACAGCAGAAGGCAGTCTCTGGCTGTAAAGGAACGCTCGATGGCTAATTCTGTTGCCTAGCAACCATTCACACATATTCTCCTATGTGTGGATGCTCCTCTACATTTAACCCCTGATGATGGTCTGTCTCCTCCGGTAACCATCACGCAGTCTTCCTCTGTACACTCTGACAAACTGAAAAGTACAAGGAACCACTACCTTGTTTTTCTCTCAGCTTCATCAAAACAATTTAGATACTGATAAAATATCATGAAATTAGCTAAGAAAACAGTCCAGTGAAGGCAAGAGACAAAATAACTTTTTCATCTGTCAAAAGCGAAAGGCAAAAAAGGCTCCAACCAATTATGGAAATATTTTTCTCATCTTAGTTCCTTGCACTAAATAAAAACTCTGCTACACACTGTGCTTAGCGGGTATTTTGAATAATACAATTCATATTTCCATGCAATTTTATCTATTTGTCTGTGCAAGCAAGAGGAAGCTATAAAATGCACAATGGGCAGCAGCAGGATGTTTGCTGCTTCCGTTTGTTACTTGCATTGTCGAAAATAAAGTCATCATCCATAGCAATAATACTGCATGGACTTTGAACAGTATTTGTTTCAGAGATCAGAGATGCTCACAAGCCATTTTTTGCAAGTCCGAGTTCAGTTTCTTAAGGTTGTAATGAGCGTTCTCTGATCTGCTGCATGTCATTCGGTCTGTTTACAACACAGAGCTGGCCTGTAGCACTTTCTTTGGTATAGGATCACTTTGAACATATTGCAATGCAATATGAAAAACCGCAAATGTTAATGAATGTATTTTTCCTTGTAACAGGAGCACAAAGGCTATATCAATCTTTTTTTCTGGATATAGGGAGGGTTGCTAAAAAATGGATATAGGCTGACATTACTCCAGGTAACAGGAAAATATTGCTGACATTGCTGGCATGCATTAATGACTAACCAATTTTTCAATTTATAGTTATATATAATATATATTTAAGTTATAGTACAAGCGTTTTCTGACATTTTAGAATCTACTGTAAATAAAACATTCCTAAAGCCTCTCAAACCCAGGGAAATGGTAACGTACTAAGCCTGTAACATTACGTGGTCACCAGGAAACCTGCATCCTGCCTGCAGCTCCCATTAATAATTGTGTGGTCTTTCTGGGTTTAACGTTAGCCAACAGATGGCAGTGGAACATGGATGATTATTCAACCATTTTTATAGTCATGGCAAAGCAACTCCATGCAAACAAGTGTGGCAAGCAAACAACACTCACTCATCTTTTCAATCCAGCATCCTTCATTTTGGTACAGCAGACGTTGCATTTAGCAGTTCTTTTGTTTGGACTGCCTTGTGTGAAGTTATTATAGCCAAAGGTTATTACAAATGGCACAGCAGCTGCAGGTGTGTTCACCATGGTGTTGCTGCAGCTTAGAGTCATCGGTAGTTGTAGATGCACACCAGATGTGTAAGGCTACACGTGAAAAGGGAGAGAATGCATCTCCTTCGATGTTTCCTCATGTTAATGCGGCAAAGAAAATGAAATAGTCCCAAATCTCAAGTCTGAGCCCAGTCTCAAGTCTTTTGAGGAAGAGTCGAGTCACAAGTCCGTTTCGAGTCCCAGTCGCAAAGTCAAGTCCCCATCTCTGCCATCAGTCGCAGTGATCCGACACATCCATGCTGCAGTGGCAGAAGAGAGTGAAAAAGGTGCGAGGCTCTTGAGGCATGCTGCTGCTGCCTAATCTGGAAATTTGTTGCAAAAATCCCTATCAGTCTATTAAATTGGCACTATTATAGGTAATACGAAGTAAACACTCTATCCTCTCTTTTCCTGCCAATCCTGCCAGTGTAGAACTCCCCTTGGTACATCCAAACCAAAATCGATGACATGTTCAACATCTCCTGCCAACTTGCTGTGCTGCAGTGATCAGGAAGGAAATCGGAGAGGGAAGCGCTCACCACATCTTCTTCCTCCAAAGAACCTTTGACTTTCAAAGTGACCAACTGATGCTAGTACTGAAATTCATTGATGCTCTATTGTGTTTGAATAAAAATTGTCTAAAGGATTTGGGTTAATTTGGATGATGTTTTAATCTGCATTTAGCTGACAAAATCAGTTCATTTAAACGCAAACTTCTGTTTGTTCAAACTTTCGCATGGCACTGTCCCTCCCTGTCTGTCTGGTGCCAAAACAGCCTCGATTATGTCAATTATTATGAAGTAATGGGCTTATGAATTGAGCTCTGTTTAATGCAGGACTCCCCTCTGAGTAAGCAGCCACATGGAAGGACGTCGTGCATACAGAGTCTTGTTCAAACCACTCCTTCTCCCCGACAATAATCCTCTGGATTCAGCAGAAAAATACAGAATGCCAGAATTCCCTTTCTGCCGATATAAACCGAGAATTCAGAGGGAGGGAGTGGCTTTAGGACATGACGAGACATGAGGCAATAGATGGGAAATGGCTTCAGCGTGAATCCAATAAGACTCCGCACATTAACCAATTGATAATCTGTTCAAGATTCAGCTTTCACTGTCCACCCACCAGATATGCATATGCACAAACCTGTATGCACAAATAATATAAAAAATATCTCTGCTCCAATTCTTATAGTTTAATTTAAAGCTTATTGTAGTAACTAAATAGGCTATCTTGACCTTTGACTTTTTACGATTCACTACCTTTTTTTCTTTAAATTTCACCTGCTCTGCTTGAAGGCCCTGGCTGTCCTCATCTGTTGAACCACCAGACAGGGATCTTTGTAATGCGACAGGAAAGGTAATGTAATTTTCCCTTTTCCAATCAGATACTGAAAAGATGATGAAAGACATCTCCTGCAACATTGTTACATTGTTATGCAAATGGAAGTAAGTGTGTGTGTGTGTGTGTGTGTGTGAGATGGGGTATTACAGACAGAGAATAATGGAGACTTAGTAATAACACTGAGCCGTGTAGAAAATAAATGAGTGCTAGTCACAGCACAGAGGAGCGGCATGTACTGCAGGTTTCAGTTTGATGGGGGCGAGTTGATTATGACAGTTTGCAGGGGAACATGGATCTCACACTGAAGGCTGCTCCCATCAAATGTAGCACACATCAGAGAGACAGCGATAGAAAGACGGCAAGGCAAACCAAACCAAAGCTACAGAGACCTCCCCAACTTGTTTTTTAATCATTGAAAGTGTTGAGCAAAGTTTCATTTGCACGATCTGAATTAATTAGGTAGCATTTCTTTGAAAATGCACAAATCAGATTCGAGAATATTATGGGTTTTTTTAAACCTTAACTTTGGAAAATTTATAGGTAGTCAAACCTATCACGACTGGCACATTTGACACGTTTATATTCAACATATTTGGTGTCTGCACTCCCACTGGCAAAATTCTTGAAAGCAGCTGCAGACAGGAAGTTGTGTGAGTGTGTGTGTGTGTGTGTGTGTTTGACCGGTTATTTTGTGCAACTCATTTCTGCATAAAAAGCCCAAACAATCAAGACACATTTAATGTTTGTAGAAATATTAATCATACATGATTATATGGATTCATATTTTCTTCAGGCTACAGAGGATTTGAATATAGTGATTTTTTTTCACTGCAGCCAAAAAAAAAAAAAAAAATCAAAATAGGATCCAGGGAGATAATCAGTGACAAGACAAAGAGAGGAGAGAAGCATTAAAATGAAATCTCTGGGTCTAGACACATTATCTCCATAATAGCAGCTGGTATCTGGGATTGCACCGTGCATTAAAAAGCATTGTCTTTATCTGGACTCTGCTGTATTGTGGATGTTAGCTTTTGGGACTGTAGGTACTTTAAGGGCGTTTTTGCACATGTAGTTAGTTTGGTCCAATCCAAATCATTTCATTTTTTCTTGGAGCTGGGAGTTTTCCTCTTGGTTTAGTTTTTTTACACAGCAGGGAAAATCCATGCGAACCAAAATGCATTTCTTCAAACCACGAGAACATTTACTCCGATTACTGGTCTGATGTGTCTGGGAAGGAGCAAAAAAGAAAACACCTGTGGAAGGTCCTGAGCATAATGGCATTTTAGTGAGAGGAAATATGGAGCAAGTTAACATTGAGCAACGGCGTTTGCTCATAACATTAGGTGTTGGTTTCCTGGGCAATATATTTAAACCAGCAGAATGCCAATTAAAGAACACTGAAAATTTCATGAACCTTGACAATTCTGTACTACTACAAACTTTGTGAGGAAAACGTGCTGGCGGCTGCAGAAGATAGAGCAGAATGAGCAAGCGGATAAGAAAGTACAACTACATCCTAACCACAGCCGTTTAGGATCAAACTCACTGAGTACAGCTGGTGGTTGGTTTGGATCGAGGACAGATCACTTTCCCACCAAACAAACCGCTCCAGAGTTCACCACCTCCTACTGAGGTTCTCGGGTTGTTTAAGACCACACCGGAGTGCGATTGTGTTCACAGTTGCCCATACAAACCTCACCAAGGGGGAAAACTAACCAGAGTCCATTTTAAGTGGACTAAAAACTGCTCGCATGAAACCATTCTCAGTTTTCTCTGTGGTCCATAAACAATCTTCTTCCATCTTTAATAGCTTTTTTGTGTGGGTTGTTACTGTCCATGTTCCAGGTGCAGGTGTACCCACTAAGCTCACAATTCCAAATAACTTTTAATTATTGAATGAAAGCAAAGGAAGATAAGCCAGGGGTGCTTTCAACTTGTGTGAAGGGGAAGATTCATGAAACCTCACAAGAGTTAAAAGTTAAAACCATGACAAAACTGAGCTAAACAAGGAGGAGATAATTGTTCAAATAATGGGTGGACTTCTGGAAAATAAGGCAGAAAGTCACGATGAGTTCCACCTGCTCTCACACTCTCTTTGGCTGTTGCCTAATCCCATTTTAGGGTCTTTCAAATTAGAATAGAAAAGCATCTTGCAAAAATTAACAGAAAAAAATGGTACTGGAAACCAATTATAACACAGTAAAAATAGAAAATGAGAGGGAAAAAAACATGAAGGAAATCTCGTTTGCGTTTTTTTTGTCTAGAGGAAAGAATGCAGTAAAGCATGGATACAGCCATGGGCATGAATACCTTCTCTGACAGTTATTCATTGTCACTGCTGATTAACACCATGACTGCGGCTGCTGGCACTTGGGCCTTTGATGCTGCCGGCCTACATGCATGAAATTGCAGGCAACTGTGAGTGAGAGAGGACAGACATATTCCAAGGAGACAGTCAGAGAAAAGGCAGGAATAAACTGGCCAAACACAACATCATTTTAGGATGAATTGCAAATCTGTACCAGTGCCTTCCATAGACCTGAACCTTGGCACTATCCTTTGATGTATAAAGGAATTCTCTGAGCTCACAGTGTGGTTTTTGCTCTGATCCTTATACAATCAATATGCGTGTCTTTCCAAATCAGGTCCAATGAATTTCACACCAGTGGATTCAATTGTAGAACAATCTTAGTAGATGGTGAGCCAAGACAATGGTGCCCCCTTCCCGCCTAATACTTCTGCATCCACAATGGCCTGCTCAGAATCACTGAGGACACAATGACCAGCACATCCCCATCATTGATACAACCTTCCACAGCATGGAGATGGATCTACTGGGGCACATTTACATCTGTAAATGACGCCACTCGCTACCTGAGGCTCTCTCTTATCAACTCCAACCTGATGTGGGAGTTGTGTGGCCTCCTGAAACAACCACCTGTAAAACAAATACAAACCATCTGGTAGAAAGATTTAACCAAACTCTGAAGCAATGCAAAGACTCCAAACATTGTCAAAGTCTTAAAAAAATACGTCAACATCATTGAGTCAGTCTCGGATTACGTGAAGATGCAGAAGAAGTGTGAAAAGTTCTCCAAGACGCTTAAAACAGCCTACCTGCTGAGCAGCCTCAGTCAAAAGAAGAGTGTGTTCTGTTTTCATTGTTGAAGTAAGACGCTATAACTGAGTGTATTTTCCTTGTTGCTGGATTTGTACAGTGAGCATTATTGAAGCCTTCATTACATTCACAGCATGAGACACTGAAACTGATTATTAAGACTAAAAGTTCATGTTTGTGACAGGTGATGATGAATAATGATAATGATAAATAAAGGACAAGTGAATTGTTATTGACTGATAAAAGGCCAATATTGAGTTTGTTTGGTGATTATGAAATATGCTTCCATAAGAATGTTGACTTTTCTCTTGTACGGTTGGTCAGGTTTTTGTCGTTCTGAAAACTCTCTGCAGTGATGGGCCGGTCCGACTCAAATAAACAGGCCAGGTTTCATAAAGATTTCAGGCCTGGCTCAGGCTCTAAGTACTAACAGTACTTTAGAGTAGTATCACAAATTAGCACTAACAATTAATTAGTCTTGTTAGTACTAGTAATAATCTTAGTAACATTAGTAATGATGTTGGTATAGAAATAACATCTGTAGTGCTACTGGCAGAAGAAAAGAAGGGGTAGCATGGCTTAGGGGGCAGTGATTGAAGGGTTGCCGGTCCCCTGCTCCTCCATGTCGAAGGTCCCTGAGGAAGATCCTAGCCCCAATTTGCTCCCGAGAAGGAAGTGGGCCTTGCATGGTTACCCTGGCTGTCAGTGTGTGAATGTGTTTATGAATGAGTGAATGTGAGGCAAACGCTGTAAAGCACTTTGGGAAAAAGCACTATAGAAACGCAGTCCACGTACCAAATTAGGCCCTTATCACTGAAGAGCTAGCTGGTGTACAGGGACTGGAATGAAGATGACTATGTTTGGACTAATTGAGTGCTCCATTGCTGGCTGCATGTCTGCAGCAGGTCCTTGTAGACCATGCAGCATTTTAAAGCACCTCTTTCTATTTCGTCTGAGCCAAACAGGCTTCCTACCCTCATTAGAAACCATGCCAGGACACGTTCAGTCCAGCCCTACCGCACACTGGCATTTGATCACTAAATAAACTGGACTACAGCAGCAATGCATCTTCCCTCCATAAAGCTGTCACAAAACTTTCCTGTTTTTCCCACCAGCCATCTGTCAACTCATCCTTCACTGAGCTTTACACAGGCATGTGGTTCATTTTGTACAAATGTCTTCACAACAATCTACATCCCAGGTGAAATGCAAACTGATGTGACAAAACATCAGAAGTTACTATTGGATAGAGAGACATGACAAAATACATATATTTCAGGGTCAAATGTCATAGAAATATACTTTGAGGCAACAACGAACATTAGTATCCAAAACAATCCAGAACATGTATAGCTTAACACAGAGAGGCTTTCAGAGGGCTCCACATCTTCATGTTCTGTGATGCTTTGCAGGTCCATTCTATAGACAACTGCACTACTGGATACTTGGTAAGTGAATGTCAAATATCATCAAATATGTTCCATCTTACAAAAAACCATATTATAATGAAATTTAGTGACCTGCATAATCCCAGAGAAGTAGGCTGTGAATGCAGGATGCCAATGTTGAAATCTGTAGACTACACAGCTTAGGCTTTTCTTGCGGCCTTTTTGTCTTCTCATTAAATAACATAACTTGAAGAGAATGTTTGGAGACATATTCCACAGTGAACACTGGGTCTAGTGTGCACCACATTTCCAGTACAAACAAACTTGATGAATCCCGAATATTGCATGAATTTGTTTGTACACAGAATATGGTCCAATTAATTTGTACGCACAGTTGGTGAATGAGGCTTAAAGTTGCTACAGCAGCGGTGTTGCTAACATATGCAGTGCTAAATGATTCGTAGATAATCATGCTGATTACTTGTGTTGCTGTGGGACTCCATAATTGTAAATAAGGGGGCATGGCAGGTCATACTGTCAATTTCATCGTGCTTCAAGTTAGGCTGGAGTAAAATTGACTTTATGTGAGCCACTTCTCACATAATTAATTTGTTAAACATGCATTAAATGTGGTGTGCTACTTTTAAACAGTAATCACAGTAGCGTCTTTGCAAACATCTTACAAGCAACAATTTATATATTTTTGAGCTTCTCACAAGGCAATTTAATGTTGGCAATTCATACTGGACTGGGATTACAACAGATACACCATTGAAACAGAAAATTAGTCCTCCATGGAAATGCTGAAAATGTATATGTGTGTGTGTATGTGTATGTAAATTATTGTTTGTCCCATGTCTGCAGAAATATGATGAAGATAATACAGGAGTGATTGCTGTTAAAAAGAAGTAGACAGAGATGAGGCAGACTTTTTTGTTTGGATAAGCAGCAGCAGCGGACGTTTCTGCTGGAATACTGATGCATATTACACAAAGCTATTTTCAACCCCAATAATACAATACAAGTAAACAATAGACTAACATTTGTACCACTACAACCGACAAATAAAACACACCAGGCTGTTGTATAATGAATCTGATCTCTGTGAATAGTAAATATGATCACTTTTCTCTGTTTAGAATCAGACCGCAAAAACACAGACAGGGAGAAAGAGAGGGAGAGAACAAGAGAATTTGCAGCACCTGGCAGAGGTCAGGGATGAATTAATCAGAATGTATGATCACAAAATCAGCTACATAAGAGGTATTTCTTCATTTCACACACATTTTATCATGCAGATGTGCACACAGATGTTGGTAAGTACACTGAATGTCAAATATATTAAAAATAAAGATGAAAAAAAAACACTGCAACGACAGGTTTGGTATGTATATTTTCATATCAGAATTGCCAAAATAATCAATAAAAATAATCAATGGTTATCAATATTATCAAGGTATTTTTAAAATGTGCTGATAATGTCGAAAAAACACTGATGAACACATAGAAATCCTTTCACCAACTTTCGTATTAAAAAACAGAAATGAAGTTAGCAGCAATATGCACTTTTTTTGCATAAACATTAATAAAAACATTGGCTATAGCCATTATTCTCTCTACCCGTCTCTCTCACTCCGTTTGTCACTCTCCATCTGTCTTTCTCTCCGCCCCTCTCTCTCTACCAGTCTTTACCGTGAGTTAGCGTGTTAATCAAACAAACAAACGGCTATAAACCAGCATTACACAATGGGTGAAATAAGAAACATTAGCCTACCGGACGGACAGAATTGTGGCCATAGAGCCCAGATGTACCAAACAGAAATGCTTAAGGTAAACCAATGAGTTTCTCCTCAATGCAGCCAAATCAAAGGAGCAATTGTACTCAATACAATAATCTTCTACTGCCATTAGATCACCTTCCACAGGGAATGACTGCTAACACTCCACCTGTGAATCCACATCGTTCCTATGACAGCAATGTGATGGATGTCTTTATACAACAAAGTTAATAAAAAGTGAAGCTTATTGCTGGAGTGGTAAAAGCAGAGGTCAGAGCCAAAGCTGAAGATCTCATGAAATACCAGCTAGCTGCAGAGGCTTACGGTCAAGGAGAAATGAGATAACACTGCAGCCCTTTCTCCTTTCCAAAATAAAGTTAGGATTTAGCTTAATCTGCCAGGCATGGAGTATTCCCATCACGTCAAATTTAATCCATAAGATCTCCCAAGTGTTGTTCTGTTCAAATAGTTAAGAGTCCATATTCTATCTCACATTTTCTCCTTAAAACCACAATGTGTAACTTTTAAACAAGCTTTTGTACGTTTAGCAGAAATCCTCATTACATAGGAATCCATTATTGCGAATTCAATGAAAGATATGTCACTGAACTGCTTCCTACTAATTGAATCTAATGGAATGGAATTGTGAACAACCCCTGCTGAGGTTCAGCAGGTAAAGAGGTGGAGGAGAGAGTCGACTCCCTCCACAATCTTACAGACTGCTGCTTTAAACATATAGTTTGAACTAAACTAAACTAAACTAACTCTGTGGGATTTCTCTCTAATTATTAGCACAGAAAAGTCAGAAAAGTCAGCTCCATATACAGAAAATTAAATTACAAAAATTAAATTACCAATTCTAGATGGCAATAGGTGGCTTTCTGTGAATAAAATGTTTGAGAGAACAGATATAAATGAGGGATGACAGTCAATTGAGATAAGAGAAAAGGATGAGGGGTGAAATGAGAGATTTCCCAAAATGAAAAGCTCAGGCTGCCAGAAAGATAGATGATCCAACATCAGCTGCGGGCATGTTGTGTGTCATCTTGCCACCCAATCCCACACATAGTAAAGATCCTCTCAAAAAAAATTAGTATTTTCCTGCAGGTTGTGGTAGAAGAAGGTTTGTGAGAGTCTAAGAGTGTGCAAGACAAAATGAGTTTCATCATAGAAATATATCAATGATACAGCTATAGTTCTATGGCAGACCTCTAGCAGTGAAGAGAAGAGAAGAATCAGGGTTTTAGCCTTTATTTAATAATTTTTCTGTATTTTTACATACAGAAATGAAATTTGTCTACTGCATTTAGCCCGTCCATATATGAGCAGAGGGCAGCTGTAAACGCCCGGGGAGCAACTTGAGGTTCAATGTCTCGCTCAAGGACACTTTGACACATGGATAGCAGGAGGTGGGGATCGAACAGCCAACCCTGTGGTTGGAGGACAACAGCCTCGACCGCTGAGTAATGGCTGCCCCCATAAGACCACTGTCTGGTACCCAGAAACATTAGAAATCATCCTCTAGGGACCATGAATATTCATACATATTCACAGCAATACTTAGTATTAACCAAGACTGGAAACTATGAAATGCTATTATTGGATATCAATTAACATTTTTGGTGGCAAATCCTTGAATCCTTAAACAAATACAGAGGACCCACCCTGATGTTAACGTTTTATAGAGTCAGAAGGTGAGAGCACAGTGGAGAGTGCCGGAGAGCCTGGAGAGATAATTAAGCAGGAGAAAGTGGAGCGCGACAGATTAAACTTGACTCTATCAACAGAGGTACACATCAAGTCTTACGCTGGTAAGCATCTATACCCTCAAACCAAAATGCAATGCAAACACTCATTTGCATACCAAGCAGTCAGCCATGACTGCTTGTTGGCAAGCATTTGAAAATTTGCTGTGTGCACAGCGTCAGAAACAAGCAATTGTGCCCAAACTTCACAAACATCAGATACTAAAAAAAAAAAAAAAGTTGAACCACTCATTCAAGTTGGCCTTTAGAAGCATCCAAAACGTTTTATAGTTTATATTCATGACTTTCCTGATGATAAAGTGAGGGGGAGGCGATCATTTTATGTTTACTCTGTATAGGACAAAAATGATGTAATAAGAGTTTATTCTTTTGTCCACAAAAACACTTGTTGTGCTCCTTTTTCCACATACAGCTTCTCCCTGAGCCCCGACACTCTGCAGATCCTTATCAGTGTATTCAACTTTCAACTGATCACTCCGTCTGCTTTTGAATCTAAATTGAATCTCCCAGCAGCAGCTAATAACCTGCTCTCCAAATAATCGCTTCACCATTACAGACCCACTCAGGAACCATCCTTTATCAGCACCCACTCATGTGAAAAAGCCACACATCACACATGCCACTGGTGGGTGTTTCATTCTGTTTCTCCTCATGTTTGTGTTTCACCAATTGTAAATTCTCTTCTGATTGACAAGTATGTTTTGTTAGGAATATATTCTTTACTGTGAACATCTACTGTTGCTAAATGATGAAATATAAAAGTTTGTTGTATCTCGTTGTTTTCAGTTGTTCCCTTTGCTGCCAAACGGCCTGACGCTAAATGATGAAATATTTAAAAAAAAGTTTGTTGTATCTTGTTGTTTTCAGTTGTTCTCCTTGCTGCCAAACGGCTCGACGCATTCATTTGATGGAGGAGCTGGACTTACTCTGTTTTGACAGCTTCAATTACACTTTCCAGCTTCATAGGAGAGTTTTCTTTTAATTACATTTTAAACAATTATCCTTGTTCTGTGCCTAATTTTAATTTGTGAAGAATATCATTTTCCTGGATGAGCACCAACAAAAAGAGCAGCTCAGTCTGTCTGAAATTGATCTCTCCCTACTGCTTGACCAGTGGGAGATTGATACGGCATTAACTTTTTATTTAAGATTCAAATATACATTCAAATGTGTGAAAAAATGATATCTGAGCTGTAATAAGACATCTAAAATCAGCATTTACAGTCTACAAAGTGCTACAGACCGTTTGAAGTAGTTTGCCGGACAGGCCAATCAATTTGCCCTGCATATGATTTAGTTGGCCCTGGGCCATCGGACCATTGATTATGTTGAACCCTGGTCAATGTGCTGGCAAAGTAACAAAACTAAATCAAAATACCATAATAAGGTTGTTGTTCATGTCCGTAATTGTTTATGTTAACTAGTCAACTGCTGAGCTCATCTCTGAATGTGGCCAAGTTTTAGAAACATTCCCCATTCTACTATAAAAATAATTTTTGGAGTGAATCTCAGCCATTCTGAGTCATGCACATGACTGCACACACTGTTTATGTTTGTTGTTCCTCTGTACAATTCCAGACCGTAGCATGTCCTGTCCTGTCTCCTAGAGTCCACCCTTGGGCCTTGCCTGTCACCTCTAATCCCTCTCGTATATATAGTGCTCCTTCTCCTTTATTCTCTGGCCGTATCATTTTAGTGCTACAGTCCTAGCTGTCCAGCATTATCTGTTTTCTTCGTCTGTCCTGATTTTGACCTTGTCTGTTTTTGTTTTTCAGCTTTTCCCATTCCCTTGTATCTTCAGACTTCTTATTTCTGACTATTCTGTTTTTGACCAGCGTCCATACACTTTGACTTTTTTCCATCTTGCTGTGAATCTGATCTGCCTCAGTAAAGCTTAACTAACTCAATCCTCTTGTCACGAGTTGTGCTTTTGGTTCCATGTTTTATGCCACACGGCGATTAGGGAATTAATGACTAACCTAATCAAGTCAGAGGGAAGGCTGGGGGCGATACATACAAGCAGGTCAAATGCAACACACACCTGACAAAATAGATTCACAACATAACACATATCATAAAGAAATTTACATCAAAGATATTTAATCTATAATTACTGGATCATCTCTGTCACTCGACTTACTGTTCACTGGAGCAAAAAAGACATTTTATCGTCTAAATGCAGCCATAAACCAGGAGCAATCATGATTTATAAGAACTCTTATGAATGTACATTTGAATTCCAAGCGACAGGGTTCAGCTTACTGCAGTAAACTTCACGGAGCATACAATGTGTGTGATAATATGTTTTCAACACAGAGCCTGAAATAATCACAATCACTAACGATAAGATAATCAAGCCTCGTTTCAGCATATGAAAGATAATAGTCCTCCTTCATACGGACAGGCTGTAATCAACAGAACCAAGATGCACAAGAGGATCAACATACGGAACAATCACTTCAAACCACGAGACTACACCAACCAAGGCTGTTCAGGGTGGCACGGGGCTGGAGCCAACTGCATCCCAGCATGCACTGAGACATCCTGGTCACCGCACTCTCAGACGGCTGACACCGACACAAACACACACACAGAAATGATGGGGGGCTCTAATGGACGCAATAACCAAATTAGGAGTTTGTCTTTAACCTCATACATTGCAATAGTAAGCGAGGATGCTTCAGTGATCCTGTATTCTAGCGATCCTCCAGAACGTGAGCATGGTCCCCGGGTCTAAAAGGCATACAGCACAGCATGGACAACCAAATAGATATTTTTCTCTTAAACTCCTGAGCCTAAAAAATGACAGGGGAAGAAAAGATGGCGAGAGTAGTGGCATGGAACAATGTCACTTCTTCCGAGTTTCCTTTTTAAAATTACTCGGACCACTGATGATGTCTATTTCAGCGCTTACCTTACCATTCGTATTAGGGGTGACTGGATGTATCCAGTAGTCTTGACCCCCTGACTAGTTATCTAATTAGGATTTGCAAATACTGTTAGTGAGAGAGATAGAGAGAGAGCCCTACTCTCTCCTCAGTCACACTGACTCACTCTCTCGCTCTGGCACCCTTGTAGGGTACAGTTTTAGGAATGCTACTTCGACATGGAAAATGTGTGCACTAAAGCTGAGGCTGTCATCCTTAATGAGGGCAGCACAGGGCAATTTTTGTCCTTGCAATGATCTGAAACAGAATCGCTCTTTTTTTCATATGTTGTAATCTTATTCATAGTTAGATGGGTTTGGTTTGAATCTTTTTTTAAAAGGTATGTTTTGAAATCATACTGTAATTGTTATGAGATACACTGCAAAATGAAATACAGATTGATTGATTTTTTATTACCAGGGAAGAACTGTTTTTAGCTATAGTGGTAAACAGAGTAACAAACCTGTAAATATGACATGCAATCAAAGTCCTCAGAACATTTCTGAAAGTTGTGTTGTCATTGTAAGAGTCAATAGAGACAAAAAATTCAAACAGTCTCATCCTTCAAAATCTAGAAAATATATATATAAAAAAACCCCAATCCATAACATGCAATTTGTGTGATGTTGAGGGAAGAGCACAGATCACTGCCACATGGAGACTTGGTACAATAATAAAAATAACAATTAAAATAATCATAGGATATTTATTTTTATTTTTAGAGATCTTTTCAAAAGCTGAACTGGGGTAAATGTATTAAATTTTTGTACTAGACAGCAGGAATCTGTTGGCAGGATACAAACTAACATGTCTGCAGTCACTTCTGTACTCAATGAAGGTTAAATAAAACAAACTGCACAAACACACCAGTTTAATTATGTCAGAAGAAGACCTGCGTCACACATTAGTTTGTAAACTGCTCATTGTTTATTAACATTCTCATGATATATAGGATAGGTCTATGCTTCCTTATATTTCCTCATCACTAAAGCAAAACAGTAAAAAAAAAAAAAAAAGTAGAAAACGTTCAAGCCATATTTCCACAAACCACATACTGTGTCAGAAAACAATCAGAAATCCTGAGGACACAAGGTACCTGAACCCCTCTGGTCCGTGGAGTGGCATATTTAGCTACGAGCTGACAATCTAAATCATCACCTCTCTTATGAACGGTGCCTCTGCTCTTTTTTTTAATTCAGTGAGGCCTCCACTACAAACCCTGTCAGCGCGTCACCCTAAATATTGTACACTTCACATCTAATTAATCCTCTAACCATCCATCCACCCAAGGCTTTGGGTTGAACTAGCGTTCGTAATAATTTGGCTGAGACTTCCCTCTCTCTGTCTGTCTAAAGTGCATCATCCAAGAGGATGCTTAGGCATTCCCAGGGCAATGTGGATGGGTGATCCCTGTATCATACTGTGGGTCTGCTCTGTTGTCTCCTAGTTGGACACGGATGTAATGCCTGCCTGGGAAGATATCCAGAAGATATGTGTAATCTGCCTGTTTCTGCTGCGATAGGATGCAACCCCGAACAGGATATGCAGGTATAATGGATGGATTTACTAAACCTACCTAATAAATTAAGGGAGTCATATTTCTTCCTCTAAATCTTTTACTGCAATGGATGATGTAATTATGTGGTTAATAGCCTGTGAAAAGCAACGGAGAGTACAAGTATCTCCTCACAATGCTGTCCCTTTACTGAGGAAATATGACTTAAATAGTAGTCTATAAAGAGACTTCAGGCTGACTGTCTTGTCTATAGGTTGGATTTCCTCGTAACAGATGGAAGTCAATAACATCTGTGGGGTAAAGTAAGTTTAATTACATCTGAGACAGATCTGGGGCTGTAGTGCTTTGTTGTTGTTTTTTTACTATTTTTTTCAACAATGAATGAAAACAGCAATACAACAAAATAAAGAAGACAAAAGACCAACGACTAGCTGGTCCAGATTTGGATTCAGCCATTGATCCATATATTGGTGGATTAAAATAAATGCTGGGAAAATATTACATTTACAGCATCACTACACATTGACAGATGTGTAAAAACATTAAGCCGGATTTAAAGAGGCAATAAAAAGAGATCAAATTAAGATTTGGTCTTTGGAGGAGGTAAGGTTTGGGGATTTTTCCACATGTATTGAAAAAAGAAAATACTGAAATATATAAGTAACGAACAAAGCGTAACACAGCATACAGTACGTCTTTATTCATGGAGTGTCTAAACTGGAGGCCCTTGTTCTAGCTGGGATGCCACCAGCCTCTATCATGAAGAGTTAAAACAAAACATTACTCCACCAAACGGATGATGCACAACTGAGCGCTATAGTTAGACACGATGATGAAGATGTGCTAGGACTGACAGCTCTGGATGGCCACAGAGGGGAAGATGAGTACAAAGCCATGATGCAAACGCTCTCTGACGACCAGCATTTTCAACTTCAAATACAAGCGAGGAACTTATTCAGCAGCAAAACCAGAGATGAACTCATCACTGTCGCCCTGTCATCACATCATTTGTGTACGAGTTTGAAGGACGTGGTTACAAAACCAATGTGTCGCCTCTCCTTTTAACGCATTAATGCTGTAGTGTACAGAGTGGTAGACCGTAAATATCACTCACCGTGCACTTTACAGGCCTTTTTATAGGACATTCAGGCCAAAGAGTTCTAGCTACATTTCATCAGACCAGAAAATCTTCTCGAGCTCTTGATCCTTCAGACTAGAAACCGTCAGGCTGTGTTGCACAACGTCTCTATCATTTCAGATCCTGCGATATTAGAAATATGGACGCCACTGAGGTCTTCATGAGGTTCAGAAAGATCTTCATCGGTGGTTTGGTTTCTGGTCTGTCAGCTGCAGGGCCTATTTCCTAATGCGGTTTCAATTCTCAGTGTAGCAAATGTGGTTTTTCTAATGTGAATTATTCCCTTTAAATTAATGAGGGAAATGAATAGAAGTCATCTTAGAGGACAATTGTAATGTCAACTTGAAGCGAAGATAACAGGGTGTCAATACTGTCTGTGATGTAATTTCTACAACTGCAAGAAAAAAAGATTTCAAGAATAAATGTGGGATTTTTAGTATAATTCTGCATTATAGTACCACTGTTGCAAACGACTGCATTTTTAGAGAGAAAAAAAAACATTTTACTTGTTTGTATGTAAATGGAAATACTTCATATCGATATTATAACTTAAGTCTGAGCAGTTGGCGGTGCATTATGAGTTTATTTAAGTTTTTCTCTCTCGAAATACTGCAACTTTACTCTGAAAATGTGGCTTATGCATGTCAACAACGGCGCTGATGTCCATTGTCCATTCAGCTCTTCCTCGTCAGAGTGTCTCTCCGTCAGCAGCATTATGTGCTGATGTCAGGGACACATCTGACTGCAGCACCTCCACACCTTCACGTCTCCCGGCTCGCGGACGTGCAGCCCGCCGTACGCAGTCGCGTGCGTGACTCCGCACGTGCAAGCGCGCGAATTATGCCCACGAGCAATTACTACAAGGCGGGCTACCGTCAACAAGCCGTAAAACCCGAACCCGGTGCCTGAAAACACCAACAGCTTCATTTATCAAAACCCGTGTCGGTCCTCGGTACCTGTGACGCCGCTTTACTGTCCACCTCCTGCTCCAGCATTGAAAATCAAAGTTCGCCACAGCCACCACATCCAGTGTTTGTATGTTCGGTTCTTACTCACTCAGAGACGGCGGCTCCATGTCTCCGGCTGCTTCCGTCCACGGCTCAGCTCGAGTCTGTCATGGAGACAATTAGTCCGAAAACGTTCAGCTGAGCTCAGAACGCGCCCGATCCAAATTAAAACCTGCCAGAGCGCGCGCACACGCACAGACACACATAGACGCACACGCACTTTGGTGACGTCACTGAGAGACGCAGCCTGGGATGCTGCATTCAGGTACTTATGGGAAAAACCGCAGAGAGGCTGTTTTACTCTGTTGACTAAATTCGAAATGCAGGAGCGCGCCAAAAACACCTTCTATGGCCGTAGAACAAGCCCAGAAACAATCTATCTTGTTTTAAACAAGTGTTTTGTAAAAAATTTCACTGAACACTGCAGAAGAAGACTGCTGACATGCCATGTTAAAAAAAAACAATCACTAGGAGATAAGCTCAATCACACTTGGGTCACAGATTTTGTCGTACATCCGAACCAATACGTGTATGATGTACTGACATAAGCAAAGCCAGAAATAAATGGACCAAAGTTTAATCTCATGGGTATCCAGGCGTCCATGGCTGTGCGGTCCTAGTGTACACACCAACACACCAGCTTTATCACAGTTGAAAAATGACAAAATGTCTGACAGCCGAGTTTGTTGCTGTCCATCAAAATCTCTCCACAAGAATAAATGACTTCCAGCGGACAAAGCCAGGAAATGTCAACGCAGCTTAAGTCGTGCCATGTAGTAGCAGGATTCTGATTGCACATTGGAACCTCTCATGAACCCCTGGTGTCCTTTCCTATGTGGATGTCTACCCTCCACTCTACACCCTAATGCAGTGTAGTTAATTGCCATAGGTGTGAACTGCAGACGTGATACGTAGCTGTACTGATTCAAGTCGGGTTGAGGTAAACCACCAACAAATATTTTCACATTCGTCAGTTCCAGAGTTTTATCGAGGAGAGCTGTCATGGGTGTAGCCGCGCTGTCACGTTAGTTTGGCTCTAAAGATGAAAGGGAGCCTGAGGCGTCCGCGTCTGTACTCCCCTTACTGAGGAGAGTACAGGCACCTCACTTCAAGAACTACAAGACAAAAGGTCTTAAAGTCTAAAACAACATTGGCTGTTCGTAAAAGACAGCATGCCGACCCCTTTCTCCGCCTCCATACTTTTTACATACACACAACCAGAAGAGTGCGGAGAAAAAGAAATAGGACCGCTCTGCTTTCACTCAGAGTAAGTCAACATCTTCACAGTAAGTGGGGGATTTAGAATTCAGTGGTGCTTCTTCCTGGATTCTCTATGTCCGTGTAGAGTTGTGTTCCTGGTTCAACATCTCATGATATGAAGTCTGACCTGGACAACTGTGATGAGTTGAGATATCATCTAAAGATTTCCCTACATATGAATCCTGTACCATCAAATATGTCTCATTAACACTGAATGAAACTGCAGCTGTGCACAGTTTTCAGATATGTTTAATTTATTGTTCTGGAATCTATGCTGCTTTCATTAGCCCAGTTTCAAGATGTTTACAATATAAAGCTGTGATACACCATATGTTCACACTAAACAGCCAGCATGTTAAAATACACAAAAAGACATGTAGAAAGTTGAGCATTTGGCAAACTAACAACATATTTTTGTCAAGGATTGGAGAGACCAAAAAAGAGCTAAAAGTGTGAATATTGGATTAACATTCATCGGGTGTACAGAACTACAGCTTGTAAATTGCAGTATATTGCTAATGTTGCTCTGGGTCTATACATAGGCGATTCTTGTCAATAACAGATAAGCAGCTTTAATTTAAATTTATGGTGAAGTATTTTGTAAACATGCTGTATTGTTTGTATGTAAATAAAACTTATAGTTTAAATTTCCTTTTTTTTTTGCCTGATCATGAAGGCATCATAAGTGGTCTCCTTCTCTCTGCAGTCAGCAGAGTGGGCAAAATTAGTGCCCTGATTGGTGGACTGAGAGACAGATGGCTCTCTCTGTGCTGGGTAAGTAGTGCAGACCCCCAGTAGCTGACCAGCGGCTGGGCCACAGTGTGTCTGTACTCTCCTCGTGGCCCTCATACAATCAGTCTGCTGCCAAACCGCAGCTCACTGCAGCAGCAAGCCGCCCTGCATGTCACCGCTGGGATGATCTGCTCTGCCATTTGTTCTTCCTGCTATTGTAGTGAAATGCTCTGAAGAGAGAGCTGAGTCATACAGGTGTAAAGTGGATATATATATTCATCATACATCACCTTCAGCTTCAAATGCTGCTGCAAAAATCTCTCTATGCTGCCTGCCTGCTCATCTTACTGTGGCTACCACTGGCTGTCAGAGGCCCAAAAAGAACATTTGGTATATTTGAATGCACACATAATTTATTTTTATCTGTATTGTGATCAAGACAAAGAAATGTGTGTGTTAGTTAATAGGAAAGGAAGTACAGACGGCCGAGGAAACTCATCGACAGAATGCAAACTAATGGAGCGTTGACGTCAACTTCCACTCATGTAATCTGCTCAGTATCGCCGGCTGTCGATTTATGGTGAATTTAGTCCAGTTTAATGATGCGTATCAAAATAAACCCATTCAACCATCTCCTGTCGTTCATATACATTATATTTTAAACATTTGCGTAGAAAGAAGCGTTACCACAGAGTCTGTGTACCCTCCGCTCAGTGGATATCTGGTCCTGAGCCAAAAACTTGAAAATGATAAATGGGGCCTGTTTCATAATAATAGCTTAACAAGGGACACGGTGGCATTAAAATCACTCACACTCTGAGATTCACACTAATTTATCACAGTTGGACACCAAAAGGTGGAGATCTGAGAAAAGAGTCCACAGATCACGTGTCAGGGGTGTTTATGAGTTAGTATCAGTTGGGCATTTTGCACTGTTCGTGTTGGTGTGATACATCAGAGTAATTGTGCTGTCCTCTTTGAGGGTAATCCTCTTATTTACAGGCTTTTTTTTCCCCCGTTGTCAACGACAGGAAAACCATCTGCAAACGAGTGAAATTTATTTTTGGTTCTTAGTCAATAAAGCAAAAATGTAAAAAGAATGAAATTGAGCGTGAAAACAAATGACAAAAGCAGATCTGAGCCATTTCTGCAGCAGAAAACGCTGAGATATTTGGTTTGGATGAATTGGATTTTTGATTGTTCTTCCAGAATCAGAACTCCGATGAACAATTCATTCATAAAACACATGTCATCTTGTTCATGGAGGTGGTATCCAGCATCAGATGGACTGGTAAGTAGACTGGGGAGAGAACCAGACCCAAAGGAAGGTCAGACTCTCAATGCACAGGTCCATCTGAGCGCAACTCAAAACTCTGCAGGGTTTAGAGACTCACCCATAACAACATCAGAGGAATATGGATATTAGGTGGGAGCTCGGATTGCTGCTTTATGTCGGAGGAAGCAAACGAACTGAGCCAACTGGGCATCTAATCAGGTTGGACGCTGGATATACTGAAGAATTATATCCAATCTGCTTTGGGAATTGCTTAAGATTCACAGGACGAGCTCGAGAGACACCCATCACACGTCACGACCGGTGATGCTTTCCAAAGCTCCTTTTTGATCGCCCTTCATTCCTTTGTTCATTCTCAAATCTTCCACTACATCCCTGAACTGCTCTGAGGATGGAGGACTGCAGATGGAGGATCAATAAGTCTGATCTGCTGCAGCTGATCTATGAGCATCATAACAGCAGCAGTCTGATCAGCATCCCTCAGTGCAGCGTGATCAATGATCAGACCAAAAAGGAGCAAACTCAGGTGTAAACAACTTCATTCTGATGATTTTAATTTGAAAAAAAACCATCAAATTAAATCAAAACAACTCCAGCAACAACAACGCAGCTCCTGTTGAATAAAACATCCCGAGTGGAAAAGATCATAGATGATGATGAACATCCCAGTTTAACTTAACTGTGTGAGCATGTCCAATACGCTTCGATATTAAAACAATAAAACTGACAACACCACTTAATATTCATCTGTGATCTTTTCCGCTCGGGATGTTTTATTTGACAGATCAATACGGCGTGTTGCTGCAATAGAAGAGGAGTTATTGTTTTACGATTCTTTAAACCACCACGCCACTGTAAATTCAACAGATTAGATCACCAACGTGAGAATTACGCATCACAGGAGAATATTTGTCATTTTTATTGTCAATTGGAGGATAAATATAACGCACAGAGCAGCTACGAACAAACTGACAGCAGATCCAGCTGTGATGACATCATCAGAAGACAACGTTTGTGACGTTGGAGGACCTGCTTGTGTTATTTCCATTATCCCACAGTTTTACTTTTACCGGCTCCGTCTGCTAAACTCTATCTGCCTTTGGTAAACTTCATTTATGATGCAAATTAGGGTTAATATAGAGGATTAAATGAATTCAAATGTAATTAGTACATCTTTAGTTGTTTTTGGTCTGAGGTTAATGGCTTTGGGCTGCCACCAAAGTTATTAACCTCTTCAACTCTGAGGACACCACCAGGGGCTCAGAAAGTTGCAAGTTTTACTGAAAACCCAAAGTTTCTAAAGGTACCAAATATATCAGGATGCATTCTGTGGAAAATCTGTATAAAATGATATCTAACATATAGTATAAATAGAAATTTAAAAGAGAATAAAGAAAAAATCAAACGCCATTGTTTAAAAAAGGAAGGGTTACTGGATTTAATGGGGATATTTCTTTTTATTTTCTTATTTATACTGAAGTATTAATCGTTTACTGTTGTGAGTTTATGGTTTGGCCTGTAAATGTCCCCAACAGCCAATTAATTTACCTGTGTTCAAGATGTTAAAATGAGCCAGAGCAGATCAGATGTTGGGATTAGAACTAATTTGTTTTCATGGCCAAATATTATAAATAATCATGCAAAACAAAACAGTAAAAGCAGATAATTAAAGGGACATCCGGGTTCCCTGAAATAAAGACCGTATACCGTACTGTCCACTGAGACACGTTGTAGCAGTGAAGGGATTAGAGAAGTCATTTTTGCTTGTTTTATCAAATTATTATGACTTTATTAAAGGACTGAATTGAACTGTGGACACCAGGAAGACAAGCTGGTTGTTAATATGATGATATATTATAATAATATATGTTAATATTGACGAACAATCACCGAACGTTGCACATGTTGGATAACAGAGCTGTATTAAAGATAAGAATATGAAATTGGTAAAATGTGTCCCCATAAAGGATTTTCAGGAATCAACATTTTGGCACAGTATGATTTTCCACCAGCGGCACAGAATGTCTGCTGTCTGCTTCAGGCCAAAACATCAGCCTGTAAAAATGTTATCAGTCATATGTTATGCACACACAACAGCTTTCCAGCAACTCTCACTCAGTGTGACAGAAACACGGTGAGGAGCTCCTGCTGCTGTCTGCTGCAGTCAGATTATAAATGGATTAGCTTTGTTATTGTGCATGTAAAATGCTGCTTCTCCTCCTTGTTGAAGTGGGGATGGCGGAGGAGCCGAGCTTGACAAAGGCCATTCTGGTTGCTCTCCATCTTCGCCGCTTTCATCAGTCTCCTTCCCATTTCCCACGAGTCCCTGTGTCTGTGCGACGACTCTCCTCCACCGCGTCTCACCTTCGCTCACGTCCGTCCTAACACTACAGTCTGTCTCATCTGGACTGTCCTCCACTCTCTCTCCTCTCTCCCTGTACTCTTGTCACAATCAGTTACAATATTTCCGTCCCTGTTTGTTCCCAGTTCTGTGCATAAGTACAAGATAATGTTTATCTCTCCATTTTCTGACTTGTAACCTCCTGACACAAAATAACACTGATACATGACTCAGGAAATGTCTTCTGGGCTTCTTTACAATGACAATAAAACACACATACACACACACAGACAGACACACACACACATATTCACAGTATTTAAAGGTACTCGACAGGTGGAGGCTTCCAAGCATCTTAGAGAATTTGTCACGGTTCTTCTGTCTTAATGTCTTCTGTTTCTTTGTCTAATCCCAGACTGAGTGGATGATGTTAGGATGTGAGATTAGGGCCGCGTGGGGGCCATGTCATCTGCTTTTTTGGCTGGTTTGTTTGGGGTCGTTGGCGTGCTGCAGAATGATTTTGGACGGATCAGAGCCGCCCTGATGTTATGAGGACTAGACCATGTTATGGGACGCAAAACAGATAGATAGATAGATAGATAGATAGATAGATAGATAGATAGATAGATAGATAGATAGATAGATAGACAGCTAGATAGATAGATAGATAGATAGATAGATAGATAGATAGATAGATAGGTAGATAGATAGATAGATTTGTATGTCCTTAAAACTA
>OMNV01010128.1:0-13615 GCA_900303265.1 Brotula barbata | reverse complement strand
AAGACAGGATCGCCTCATGAATGTCAGGCCTGTGCTCCAGCTAGTACTCACCTCCAGAATGTGGTTGAACTGTGCCTTGAGTTCAAAATATGGTTTGGATTTGAGGATGACCTTCTTCAGGGCTTTCTGGAGGGTCTGGACATGAGCCTCTGCATCTTGACAGAGTTGGGTGACGCGCTGGTGCTCCCGTTCGCTGCGGAGCCGCTCCTCCTCAGCCTCGTTCACCTGGTCGTAAACACAACATGACTCAGAGGTTGCACGATGATTCCCATTATTCCCGTTCTGTTTTTTTCACCTTTTCCAAATGCTCACACTGGAAGGTAAAATGAAACGACTTTGTTGTTACATTCATAATTAGCTCCTCCTGTTTTTTATTCTTTTGAAACACAAGGACAAGGACTTCAGCTTCCCTCCACATAAACAACTATGTCTCAATTCAGACTCCACTCCACAGGAGCAAAAGTCTTAAATCAATTCCCATCTCACTTCTTTCCCCCAATCTGTTTTAGAAGAATAAAAGGGAAGCCGAGACAAGTGGATTTATACAGCAAAAGGCAAAATCAAAGTGCTTCACATAAAAACACAAAAAGGCATCAAACTAAATGCAAAAGCTATAAAAACAAAAACAGTCAAACTAATTAAAAAGAGTTCAACTGAAAATAGGATAAATAGAATAGATAAACACAGGACAATGAAAGTTACAGTGCAGTGCGAGATATCGATCGAAGCCTTAAATTTGATTTAACAAGAGGCACACAGAAAAGTCTTCAGCCCTGATTTAAAGGAGCTCAGAGTGGGAGCGGTCCTGCAGTTTTCTGGGCGTTTGGTTCAAATATGTTGTGTATAAGAGCTGAACGCTGCCTCTTCATGTTTTGTTTTGACTGAGAGCAGACCTGTCCCAGAGGACCTGACAGGTTTGGATGGTTCAAAACATAGCAGCAGATCAGAAACGTGTTTTGGACCCAAACCATTCGCTGCTGCATAAACCAACAGCAGTACAATGAAGTCAGGAGGACAGGAAACTAGTGTAAAGACGTAGGACGTGGAGTGATACGATCCACCTCTTTGGTCTTAATGAGGACTCGAGCAGCAGTGTGCTGACTCAGCTGCAGCTGTCTGACCTCTGAAGACGCCATTACAGAAGTCAAGTCTAATGACGATGAATGCATGGATATGAATGCATTTTTCCATGTCTTGATGAAACATAAATCCTTCACTACTTAATATTTTGTTAAAATAGGCTGATTTGTACCTTTCTTAATGTGGCTGTTGGGATTCAGGTCTGAGTCCATGAGTACGCCAAGATTTATGGCCTGGTTTGCGGTTTTTAACGTTAGCCACTGAAGCTGTGCACTGACTTTTTATCGTTCTTCCTTAGCTCCAAAAACAATTACTTCAGTTTTGTTTTTGTTAATGATTTGCTTATGTAAATTTTTGTGTCATCTGCATAACTATGATAACATATTTTGTTGTTTTCCATAGTCTGAGCTCGCGGGAGCATGTTAATGTTGAACAGAAGAGGTCCCCGAACGAAGCCCTGGGGAACTCATGCATGCAATTTTTACCCGTGCAGATGTGTAATTATCTATAGACACAAAACAGTTTCTGTCCTTCAAATAGCTTTCAAACCAATCTAGTGCTGTGCCAGGGAGTCCCACAGAGTTCATATAACTAGACCAGCCGGTCTAGTTATATGTTGTGTTCCATCGTGTCAATCCAGTAATACTAAGACTAAAATTTTGCCACTGTCTGATTTTAAGCGGACGTCATTGGGGACCGAGCAGTCTCAACGCTGAGGTGAAGGCAAAATCCTGAATGGAGGACATCAAAACTTCACAGCAAGAAGGTTGTGGGTTTGAATCCAGGGGTCGACCTCCACACCTTTCTGAGTGGAGTGTGCATGTGCATGTGTGTGCTGCCCACTGCCCCTCGTAGTTAGGCTGGGTTAAAGAGCAGAGAATTCATTTCCCTACGCAGATCAATAAACTATCATTCTTTCTTTCTCTTTCTAGATTGTTCTTTTTTAAGAGTGGCTTTTCAAGGCATGTAAGAAGATACCTGAGAAATGTCTTCACTGTTTGTAAAAGATCTGAGTTGAAAACACTTTTTGAGAAGTTTGTTGATAAAATATCAAGACAGCAGGAGGAGAACTTCAAAAAGTTGTACAATGTCCACCAAGGTTTTACGGTTGGTGGATGCAAAACAATTTCTGATTCTTACTGAGGTTACTTGAACTTGGAACGCTGAAAAATCTATTGAACAATCAGGATACTGATTTTATTTGGACTTTTTTTTGCCATTATTAGGAACTACAAATGTAACAATAATATAACAATATGAACACCACATGTGATGTTAATATTTGGTTATCTTCACCTTTTTGTTTCTTTGTTTTGTCTCTTTTCCTCTTTTGTCCTAATGTTTTCTTGTTGTTTTTCGTCTTCTATTATTATCATTATTATTATTATTATTATTATTATTACTATTCGAACATGTCATGATCTAAATCTTGTATATTTGATATACTGTATCATTGTCAGACGATCCACAAAATAAGAGGCTTCCTTGGTTTCCGAATATCTCGGAATACCTCATATAATATTTTGTTCAGAGTCCTAGAAAACAAACAAACATAAAAAACAGGAATACCAGTAGACACATTGTCTCACAAAGAGTGAAAAAAAGAGGCAAGAGAAAGAGAAACTGAAACCCCAGGATTTTGCATTTGTGTGTCAGGATGATTATTTTATCATTCCTTAGTCCTCTGTCCTCGGGTAACCCGCAAATCTCCTCAGTCTGCCATCTTTACGGCTCTCCCATGACTCTTATTTCTGCTTTGAGCAGCAAGGACTAAGGAAATATGAGTTCTGTTATCAGCCCCCTCGGTGGAAATCTGCTTCTGACAAGGACAGAGTCTGATCAAACTTGTGATCAGACAAAACAAAGCAGAATCTCTGGTGTAAAGCTGATGTGTATTCAGTGCAGCTCTGAATGACAAAAGAACCATAAATCAGTAAAGTAACCGTTAATATGACTGTCGTTATTGATTTGCTGAATAAAACCTCCTGTGTTGACAGGATCACTGATGATGATGAACACTGGAACTCAGCGGTCTAATATGGAATGATGACAGATCATTGCCAGATATTTTAAGCCTTTCAACTCAGAATCTGACCAGATCACTGCTGTTTCATTAAAAATATGAATATATAAAAGATGAGCTGCTTCTGCATAATGGAGGATCATGACCAGAGATAACCCCAAACTAACGAACGCTTGAGAGATTGGACAGTGAGAAAAGACCGTGTTAGAAGTGTATTATTCAATTTAATGCTGTGTCTTCATGGTCATTTGTGCGTACGGTGATGAAGAGTTAACTGTGTGTCGGTGTGTGTGCTAAAGAGAGCGAGACTGAGAGAGAGAAAGCGTGCTGTGATCAATTTGTTGAGATTAGAGCTAATTTATTGTTTTTCATTCTCTGACAAGTATCCACGCATGAGTCACAATGTGACAGTAAGACACAACAGATCAGGCCGCCATCAGCTACGTGTTATAATAATAACCACTGGAGGATATCTGATATTTTTATTGTTGTAGATAAAAACAACGGTACCGAGCGGCTACTAACAAACTGTCAGCAGATCCAGCTGTGCTGCTGTCTTCGGTGAGCATCGTGTCTTCAGATGATAGGAGGACGAGCTTGGATGTCTCATTTCTCTTAAATCTGTCTTTCTCAGTTCCACGGTTCTCGCATCTTTCACACAAATGAGGGAAACAAGGGCACAATTTAAGCGCTCCGAGTTGCAGCCACAGCCTCCCTGTGCTTTTCAAGCGTGCTGTACAGTTTGATTAAAGCCCAAACTAGTTTTGTTTTTGTGCTCTGTGACCCTGACGTGAAATAACATGACCTCCTATAAATCACCTCAAAGTATACCCTCCTGGGTTGAGTGTGTTTTTTTCTCTACTTTCTACTCCAACTGGGATGAAAACCACTTAAAGAACACACATTCTGCTATATACGTGCCTACATTCTGTGACTTACCCGGGAGAGTTTACTCACTTCGGCTGACTTTGAAATGCACTCTAAAGATTAAGCGATGGTCTAGAAATTTCCAACTTGAGTGGGAGGAACCAACTTACAGAATGGACTGAATCACAGCAGCAGTTCCGGCTGAACTCTGCAGGCACCTCTACAAGTTACCATCAATCTTTAATATCTCAATAGCACAATGACCTTTAAAGTTTAATCAGAGAGGCAGGATTGCCTTTCACCCATGTTACTCAAAGTTTCCCTCTAGCAACAAAGGCAAACGCTGTGTACTAAATCAAAGAGGCAACGCTCTCAGTGACGGAATCACTTCAAGCCACGATGAACATTCTCTCTCTAGGTTCTGAATACTCTGACTTTGCTCGCTTCAACTGGTCGATTCACGACAGTTCAAACATTCAGATGCTACAGAGATTCCAGTTATTTCTTATGTGGAAAGGGGCTGTAAAAGTAACAGATGCGTCCAGATACTGAGATCTAATGACGTGACTTGCATGTACACCTATATAATCATGCATTCTAGTTATTAGCATGTGATGTCTTCGATGTGATTGGATTTTTGTAGGTAGGCTGCTCTTTAAGCTCTTCCTTCTCCCTGCTCAACGGTTGATATCATCAATTCATTAAGTAGCTCAACTTTTATGCCTGGGTTGTCACTGTCACCTTCCGTTGACAGTCCCCATTCATGGCAGGTCTCAAGTCTCACTCCAGGTTGATTTATGAATGAGAGCGAGCAGAGCTGTGAGAGGGAGGCCGGGGGACGTTTACAGCTCGTGAAACAATGCGAGCGATAGAGATGTGGTCAACCGGATCAGATAGCCATCCCGTCACAACGTGTCCTGTGTGCATTTACAGATAACAAGAAAAGTGTATCTGGATGATGAAGACAGAGGCTACACTTTCAATGCTATCACAAATTCAAATAGACTGCGTGATTCATTGGAGAACGATCATTTAAATGATTATTAATTTATCACGATCCACTGTAGAAGAGGGTTTTTATTGTTTAGTTTTTCAGTCCCATTGCTGTTGATTCAGCTCTCTGACGGTCCCCATACACACATAAGGAAAGTAGAATTTGAGAAAGGCTTTTCTGTGTATGCCGTCATACATGTCAGCGTTCCGACAGCCACCTGTCTCCTCTTATACACACACAGTTAATTAGGCAAATAATCACTTGGCTTTACAAGAGGCAGAGACTTGATGTTCCCTTGCCGCTGATGTCACATGAGTAGGACAAGAGGCAGCAGCTCTAAGTAGCACTCGCATCTTTTTTAGTCCCACTCACTCAAGACACAAGGGGACAAAGGAACAGCAATTAAAGAGAAATCAAACATCCTCACTCTTCTTGCATCACCTGAAGTAACACTTACTGACAAGAGCAGCACAGCTGGATCAGCTGTCACTTTGTAGCTGCTCTTGTGCTGCCATCTTCACCCGCCACATAACAATGACAATGTCAAGTATTCACTCGTGATTATTATGGTACATCTTAGCTGACAGTGGCCTTATCTGTAGACTTTACAGTGACACTATGTCTCATGTGTGGATACTTGTCAAAGAATCATAAAACAATAAATGAACTCCTCTTATATTGCAGCAACTCACAATATTGAACTGTTTAATGAAACATCATTGGTGGAAAAGATCACAGGTGAATATGAAAAGTGCCTCTTGGTCTTATCATTCATAAAGTCTGTGAATACTCTGAACACACATTTAATTAGACTCTTGTTGTTATGATGGTGTCAGTGCAGTCTGTGCTATCCCCTCAGCTGTATCACATCTAACGGTGCATGCCGCACGGGCGTGTCTACATGATAACAGACTTCCACATTGGGGGATCCCATATTTCCTCATTTGTCGCTCCTTTAGTGAGCTTCCTCAATCCTCTGTCCTGGATCAATTTATTTATTATCTGATGGTTAATGGGGCAACATGTCTGTCATGTAGTAGTAATTCTTCATCAAACAAGTTGGCTATCTTCAAATCACAGCATGGAGTGTAACATGTTCAGCTACTATCTGTGTCTTTAAGGCAGAGCTTCATCCCTTGCTATTTTAGAACATCATCTTGGATTTACTAAATAAACTCTGTCTGGCTCTGTCTGTAGCCCTGATTTGACTCAAACGTGACTGGTTATAGTCTCATTGTGTCTAGTCCTAATTTCAGCTCTGGGAGAGACATCTGGCTCGCTCACCAGCTGGGATGAACGTCACCATCTATTGCAATGAAGGTATGATGGACACAAGCAGCTGTCGACTTATTTTACCACTGTCTTCCATAGTCCACAAGCACAAGGATCAGAGAGAAGCTTGGATTTATACCTTGGCAGTGGCATGGTTGAGCATCTCCTGCCAGGTTGGATCCATGGTGTTCCTGTCAGCCAGCAGGCCCTGTTCTGCTACATACACCATCTCTCTGGCAGCGGTGTGCATGGACACGGCTCTCTCATACCTCAGAGCCGCCTTCTGAGTCTCCTGTTGGGCCTAGAACAAACAAGAGCAGCTGAATTAGACACATCCTAAATATTTACACGGTCATGACCAACACGATGGGCAATCCCATACCAGTACCAGCAGGGTGGAATTTATCTGACTGACTGACAAAAAGACACAAAACGTTTATACACTTCAGTTAAAGTCCACAGCTTTTCCATGAGTTCCCTGTAACTACAAACAAAACAGCCATGACTTTATTTTCATGGTATAATAAGTAATGCAACGCAATGCAGTAACTTAAGGAAATATCTTCCATCATGACTTTTCCAAAACTTTTCATATACACTATTTCACTGTACTCCAAGACTTTTCCAGAATTGCAGTACTTTTATCATTATGTATGTAAATAAAATTCATTCAAGACACAAAGGAAGCTGGCTAATATGGCCCTTTCGATTGGATATTCTTTGTTGTCTAATTCAGTCATTATATATCCGTACAAATGTATCAATACTATTTCATATTTCTGATCTATTATTTGCTCTTTGTTCAAGCACAGCTGGATGCTAGAGGGCACCATACATCACTAGTGGGCGACCCAAGTTATGGGAGAAAAAATTATAAATGTTTAACGTTTAACACCTTCTCCACCTCAGAACAGTCCAAGGATGCCGTAATGGAGCCATATCCTATTTTGTGCAAAGTTCACTGTATGTGCAATCCATTTTGTGTTGTCACTTATCTCTTTTATGTCTGTAAAATAAAGAAACTCTTGAAGACAAAGCTACTCTGCTTCTGTGTGAGTGTATGAATGTTGTGGTGGAATTGGCTGCAATACAAGGGGAGCACCGGCTAAAGCTGTGCACCACATTGGTCAGGGCCGGCTCTGACTTTATCCCCGGTTTATGTGTTGGAAATTGAAATTACCCTTCACGGGGTTCATTAAAATGAGTGCCACTTAGTGATTTATGTGATTAGTATTTCTGTAATTTGATTATATAAAACTTACATGGATCTTCCTTCTTTTTTCTTTACTTTAAGACTAAAATTAGTGTCAAATTTTGATGCATGAGAGAGTGTCCAACTAATTATGTTACAGGAAAATCAATTTAAAAGAAATTACCGGTAGGGATTGTGTTATACTCACTGGAATATTAAAATCAGCAGTTGTCTGCAGTCCACTGAGGCTTCCTAAACCATTCATGCATTTATTTTTCAATCAGCTCATCAACTTGCAGCCTGACAACTACACCGTGGTTGAAGAGCTCAGCTGAGACCCCCCTACCCAGCCCATCCCCCCCAGCTGGGCTTGCTGTTGCTTAAGTTTCACGTCCATCTTTCATTTTTTTCAGGAAAAAATATTGCAGTTGCTTGATATTAAAATGACATATTTGAGCAATGGACATATATCAGTAACACATTACAGCTGTGGTTTACAGCTGTTACCTGGTGTAAGTTCTATCAAGTCATTGTTTATAATCGTTGAAACTTCTGTAGCCTAATCTACAATTACCAACCACGTCATATCTCATGGGAGCAATGACAGGTGCAGGTAGAAGAATAATAGAGGTACAATAAGCTTTAAAAGGCTCCCACAGCAGGATTTACATCAATCCACAGTCTGTAAATGCAGTAATTCAGACCTGCTGTTCATAAGACTGCAGTGCAGTGAGAGGACATGCATATGACGAAGGAGATGAAGACGAAGGCAGGAGCTCAAGCCCTACAGAAACATTTAGATCCTGTGTTCAGTTCCTGACAATGTGCCGCACAACGGTGATGTTCAGGGAAGGATAAAATTGAGGAAACTGCTTCACTTCAAACCTGCCAAGTTTTAAAAAGACCTCTGATGGTCAAGGCGTCTGTCAAAATGTTCTGTGGAAACCGGACAGATGAAGCAGCTGAACTTTCTGGCAGAAATGTATGACATCTATGGAGGGGGGAAATGCCTGAGCTGCTCTGCTGCCTGAGGTTCTGGACCGATTACAGCTACTGACAGAACAAAGACTTTAAACCCCATAACTTACAACCGGCGCCAAGGGTCATTGGGATTGTACAACCAACATAGTTGTCATTTTCACGGCCAGCGCCCACGTTGTGTAAGTAGTAAATGTAACAATCGGTGCTCAGATGGACGTGTTGGTCTTCAAATGAGGAGCAGTCGGGCAAATTGTTGGTTCACTGCTATTGTGGGGCACCAGAACGTGTTTGTGTTTTAGACCAAATGAAAACACGTCGAAGTGCATGTCTACTATTGCGTTGTGTTTTTATTTAAATAGCGCGGTGTTCAGTTGCGCCTTACATACGCAGGTTCACAACGCACGTGCACTCTGCTCTGAGCATCTGTTTTCCCCTGATGTCCCCTGATGTCCCCTGATTAAGTGGTGCACATACGTCTCTTAGTAGAATGTCATTTCTTTATTGTCCCTTTGTAGTTGCACAATAAGATTCAGGTGCGGCTACTCGAAAGGTGGTTGTAAAAAACAACAACAAAAACAATAGTAAAAAGATATAACATATATCCATCCACACATACACACTGAGAGGTGATTCCACATTAGTTATGCATATATTTGCACAGGTCTCTGCTGAAGGAGGTGCAGAGGTCAGTGCAGTGATGGGCTTAAGACTGTTGAGCAGTCTGGAAGTGCCAGCTCAGAACGCCTTATGGTGCCAGAGGTGGGATCAGTGTTTGATGAAGCGGGAAGCTTCCCCTAACTGTAAATATCCGTTCAAGCCGTCTGTTGGGTGTTGAAGATTTTCAGGGCTGTGTTTGACTTTGCAGAGCTGTTACCATACCACACTGGTACGTCAGCACACTTTAAATGGATTAGAAGTGGAGGGACACCAGCAGCTGTTGGGAAAGATTGCTCTCTTATGTGTCTGCAGAAAATACAGCCGCTGTTGTGTCTTCTTCAAACAGTTGGTGATCGATTGATTGATTGATTGTGAGAAATGTGAAATATTGGTGCCGAAAAAGAAAACTGCCAGCCCTGTGCAGTTCTTTGTTCCCAGACCTACACGCGGTGTTGTGGTCCCTCAGTACAGGTTGGCCGTCACTGGTCATCCAAGGCCTCCTCCTCTGCTCTTGCTTCGGTGTAATGAGTGGCCGTCTGGCTTGACAGCTGCATCCAGAATTAATGAGTGGAGCTGTGCGTCCGTAAACATCATAGCACAGCGGTCCTGTTCGGTTTCCCACTGCATATTGATCTCCTGCTGGCTGCACGTTATGCTCTCTTTAGCGTCAGCCTAAAGTATGTCCTGCTTTAAACATGGCGGTATGCTTACATGAATCGCTCACAGGACAGGCAGATGAGGGAAGGCAGAGAGAGAGACGGTAGAGTCACATTGCATGAAAAAAAAAAAAAGACGGTAAAAAGGGCTCTCGTTCACCGATTTACATTTATGAAAGAGAGAAAATGCGAGGGAGTTTGTCCTCAGTGCGATGTCAAAGCTAATGATACCTTTTATGAATATGGCATTATAGAAGTGTCACTTTTTCTGCATGTTACCAATTCTGTGTAATCCCACATGTGTGTTGAGTACCAACAATTACTGTCATACACACTGAATCATGAGATCTCTGAATGGTCACCATCCCTAGTATACACCATAAATGTATGTACAGTGTTTGAATATATGCTCTTGCAAGCTGTTTGTGAAATATTCATAAGCAAAGAGATAAACCGGTATGTCTATACCTGAATCTAGATACAGTATAGTGTATATTTTATATCTATACAAAAGCAAAGCCTGGCTGGTGAGTACTGGGTTAGTAATGTGAAAAAAGACAATAACTTAACCCTTAATCCTTTAAATAAGATTTAACTGTTCACCTTAGACGGAACTGGCAGAAAGAGAGCAGCATCCATGAAGCTGAATTAAATATTCAATAGGGTTAGTCCCTTATTAACACCGAAATTCCTCTGACACCACACCTTCACCCTGTATTTAAGTTTTCATATTTCACTCTGGTTGTTATCCGACGCACCTCTTTGGCGAGTCTGCGAGCTTCATAGTAGGGCCTCGCTTTCTCAATGCAGGCACCGAGCTGGGAGCCTTGAGCGTTGAGCTTCCTCGCAGAGTCGGTGAGAATCCTCCTGTAGCTTGACCTGGCATCCTGAGGGGAGCAAAGACAAACCACGTCAGTGTGTTTTCATGTACGGTACATTCAGTCTGTTCCATAGTTAAAGCAAAGACTATTAATATTCAGTCAATGTCTACATGTGTGTACAAAGACAAGTTTCTGTGTTTTGACAAACATATGGAAATTTAAGACTGTATTACAATTTAAGGTATCAAATTTTTTATCCAATCCATTGACGTATTGTAAATGAAGGGGGCAGATTATTGGAAATACTTTTCAATACAATGCAATCTTATACAATAGCACTAATAGCTACGGATACAACAATTACCAGTGAGTCAACAAGTGAACATTGTCGACCGTACAAAGGAAATATACTGTGCTACTGTGTTATAATGGATTAAATTGAGGTGTATCTAATAGTGGCCACTGCATTTAACTGTATTAACTGCCGGTAAATCAATTTATAAGGCCATTATCTGGGTTATTCAGTCCAGTTATGGCGCTGTGACGATGTTTTAAAACCAGATCTAGTTACTGCGTTAATGGGGTTACAACGTTTTAGCATGCACGTGGTGATGTCTGCACTGGTCAGAAGTGTGCACAAGGGATGGGCAGATTGATACTGACGTTTTAATTTGGCAGTTCATTTTGAGTATCATTCCTAATCTTAAAATATCAATAACCTGGTCAAATGCTAAATGTTTATTACATTACTAACAGGGAGGACGTAAAGGTCAGGTAGGACAAGAAATTTATAGAAACTGTGTCTCTTTCCACACTTCTCCCTTTCTGCACCACAAGCATGGCTCAGCCACACCCACAGCAGGTGTCTCTCACACATGCGCACACATATCAAGAGATCGAGCGAGAGAGAGAGTTAAGCTGTGTGAGCAGTAGTGAAAGTTAGATGTGTGTATCAAAAGCCTGTCCGACACAGCTGTAACACCACAAACCTGCTGAAATATTTAAAGCTCAGTCACAGCAGTGAGCATGATGAGATTCAGTGATGAAAGGAGGAACAGAAACAAGGAAACCTCGACAGGGTGAGACAGAATTCTTGGCAGAAGATTTTCCCAAGGTGGTAGGCATTATCCAGGTACAGAGTTAGGTAATATGCTATATGATTTCAAAAAGCTGAGAAAAAAGCAGAAAATTGTGGAACAATCTCCAATGTCTTCAGTCTGCAAGTTGTTTTGGGGAGATGATAAAACTGTATGTGGACAAGCAGGGTCAGTAAACAGGAAAGAATGGACAGATGGGATACACACGCTGACTGATAAAAAGTGGGCTACAACACTGAAAATTCATGTGTCAGTCTAGCATCCTGTAAAAATTCACTATGTGCTAAAGCGAAATTGGAGGAGTTATTTTTAGCCATTCTGTTATGTATAAGACGGTAAACAAGAACATCCTACTGCAAAAGAGGCAATAAGGTGTTGGACACCGCGATTACAATAAGGGATGCGATAAATGCAAAATTTGTCTCCGAGGGAGCCTAAATTCAGACCGGTTATGCTGCAACTTCACACAATTTATCACAGACATGCTGTGTCAAGTCCAAGATTTTCCTCCCAGGTTGCAGCTACAATCGTGAAATTCTGTACATACTCACTTATATAAACTGTTGTTTATATAATTGTGTACTGTTTGTGTAAAAAGAACATTTAAAGTCCTTCTGTCCATCCTTCCGCTCCACACACAGCGTTTTGTTAACGTTATTCATATTATTACAGTACTTGTCATATATTGTGTAGCCCCAGCATCAAATTCCAATAGATCTTTTTGGTTGTTTGCATAAAGAGGTGATGTAAGCCCATATATGGACTCTAGGTCACAGTCCACAAATGTTCTTGTTATCTGATTGAATGTGTACCACACTTAAACTCAGTATCAATCCAAGCCTCGGTATTACTTGGTATGGGATCGTAAATAAATCAATATTGTGATATCTGCTACAAACATTGATTGTGTGACAAAAACAACTTTCTCACGTCCAACTGCAGCTCCAGCTTGTTAATTTCATCGCTGGCCTGGTTAAGATGCTCCAGCTCCTCCTGGAAAAAGAGGGAGGACATGATGTGAACAAACAAGCCTGCAGAGATCATCAAAACAAGGCAATGTTTACTCTGAGACAGTGGAGGACACTGGGGAAAGTTCCACGGTGAATAAACTGCGTGTAATAACGTGAAACTGGATTATTCATGAATAAATATGGGGGCAGCCGTTTCAGTGAAGGGCATACATTTAAGCTAAGATGTAATACAAACGATGTGGTCATTTACGCAACATGCCTGAATTCTTGGATCCAACTCCTCTTCATATTTGCCATCATCTTCTTTATTCCCACTTTGACTGTGGTTCTCCGCAGTTCCATCCTTCCCACACTCGACTTTCACCTCCTCCGATGTCTCTTCGTCCCCACCTCTTCGTCTCAGCATCACGGCGCTGTCATCCCCGCCTCTTGCCTCCTCTCCCGGGGTCTCCTCCCGGAGCTCGCCTTGTGCAAGGCACCTCAAGTCGGTCGGTCTTTCACCCGAGCTCCCCGGCTCCATTTGCGGCCTGTGGCTTAGCTCCCCCGTCAACACGAACTCGCGGAGTCAGTTTGGCGTCTGTAGATATGTTGGTTGATACACATGTGAGAAAGACAAAAATAGTTTAATTTGAAGACGTCGCGGCGCGGAGGTTCTGCTGACGGAGAGACGCTGCGCATCTTGGCTGCTGCCGGAGCCTCTCAGCTTGCACACGGAGCCACCACGCAGCCGCTACACCCTCACCCCTCAGTACTCACACAGTGGGCGAGGGAATTTGGGGGTTTGGGATATTTTTAATTAGTTTTTGGAATGTTTTTATTTGTTAGCTTTTTAATCTATCTATCTATCTATCTATCTATCTATCTATCTATCTATCTCTCTATCTATCTATCTCTCTATCTCTCTATCTATCTATCTATCTCTCTGTCTCTCTCTCTCTATCTATCTTTCTCTCTATCTCTCTATCTGTCTATCTGTCTATCCATTCATCCATCCGTCATCCATC
>OMNV01010126.1:0-13515 GCA_900303265.1 Brotula barbata | reverse complement strand
ACACACACACACACATACACACACAAAAAAGCATGCTCTCGGACCTCTGGCGTGTAGATCTCCATCTCGTGGAAAGGATTGACTGCAATGAGGATGTCTCCCACGTACGTGTAGATCTGATCGCGTCCATAGCGACTCTGAAGCTGCTCGGTAACCGTGTTCTGAAAACATAACACATGTCACTCCTTATGACAAGGAAACGTTTGGCTCTGAGCAGTGGGGCAAAATGACACAGTGGAAATACTTCATTACAGTACTAAAAGTACTAAAACCGAAAGGTGAAAGGAACTTAAGAACTACAGAACAAAGTAACAGCTGATACTTCAGATAAAATCTATTTCCTGGGATGTTCAAGTCTTCTTGTGTCTGAGTTCCTGTGAGAAACACAGGAAGACATGAACATCCCAGGAAAAAGCTTTTATCTAAACAGTCAGCTGCTACTTTGTACTGTTATTCTGCACGCCGAAAATCATGATGTGTACTTTTGTAAAAATGTAAGTGCATTCGTGAAGAATGTGTACGTGCATATACACATACACATTTTCACAAATCCTGAATTTGACATGTCCAGCACAAACTTTTTACGCTGCACTACTTTACTACTGGAGGTTGACATTCTTACCTCATCCAGAACTTCCAGGGTGGCGAGGTCGTCCACCTCATCCACGTCACTCTGCATGTTCACGTGGTTTCCTTTTTTAGTGTGGATACGCTCATGCCTACAATGTGCAGAATATTGTTACGTCAAATGACTTTCATTACATTTGATTACTAATTGAATCATCATTACTTGGCTGGGGGCCGCTAGTAATTTACAATCACGACGAATTTCAACGGGCAGTAAAGCAGCCGTCCCGGGTTCTGCTGTGTTATCTAATGGTTAACGAGAAGCGCAGGTGAGGTTTGATCCGGTTTACGGAGACCATTGTGACCTTACGACATCAAATGCTAGCACAAAAGGAAGATGGACAAGACAGACTCTGACTGCAGACAATAATAGAGACGATGCTTCATGTTGGCGTGGCAGCAGCATGAAAATAAATCAATCAAAAATCAGCGGGTGGAACTCATAACTACGACTAAACAAGCCAATTATTGTGATCTGCTGCTAGGGCAACAAGCTGCTAATAGTCGTGGTTTACCTGTCCTCACTGTCTGTGCTTCTGTCTGCCTGTCCTTGATGGCTTCAATGACACAAATCAGATGAACACTTCATGTCATATACCAAAAAGAAGGATCGGCTACCTGGGACACATCTTAGAACTATGCTAAAGTGAGGTGACAGAGTTTACAAATTCCCATTTGGTAAAATGGTATCACTTATTAAACTCTCTAAGTATTCAGGGGTCGGGGTATTTGTTGCTCCATGTGGTCAACAAATAGTCTTCATACAGAAGTCCACAGCATTCTCCTGGCTGGATGACATACCGTGTTTTTTCAATAATTCCTATTTGCTGGTTGAGATCAATGAGCTCGATCAGTTGATTCTGGAGAACTTTCTCTTTGCCGACGATCTGTTGGATGAACGCGTGCTGCAGCAGATCGGGCACATTTGGTCTCTGCTCAAAGTCTTTAATCAGACACCTGGGGGTTGGAAAAACAAACGGTGTCAAGATATCGTAAAGTTGTTACGGTGATAATCAATATTTTTGTATTTTTTCCACTTGGTTGTCGTGTGAGATAATGACACCGGGTTCGTGAAGATCCACTCCCTTGCTCCCGTGAGAAATGCAACCGTGACAGTGAGGTGATGTCACCGGTTAACATTTCCAAACAAGCACACCGATGCTTCCTTATAGGTCACTAAAAGTCCACCAACATGGACATGAATCCCTGAAACACTGAAAAAATGTGATTTACATCCACACGTGGGTGGAATAATACACGTCCACACCATGCTGACGTCACGCTTCCGACTTCAGATCCTACGGTTTTCTGCTTCACACCAGAAAAAACAAACTTTTAACACTGATAGAAATGGTGAAAATGATATTTTTAATAGCTTCCTTGTTGTATGAACTCACTGATTTCATTCACAGACATGGAAGTAGAGTCTGAAATCCTGAGCCAAGATCCTGTTCCTGCACTGGGCCCACACTGTATTACTCTTACTAAGATAATCATGGCTTGTACACGACTTAGTTATCGTGTTCCCTCACTGTTATATATTAACACAGGAAGTCCTCTTTACTCGTCTGTGGCTTAATGTATTTGAGAGGTGAGGTTTAATGAAAAAAAATAAAGTTAAAATAGACACACACGCACACAGATACACACACACAGCAGCACTCACTTGGAGATAAAGTCATTAAAGTCGTCTGACCAGTGCTCCGGCTGGTGGAGAGTAGGCGGTGGATTTCTGTGAAGGAGGGAATAGAAAAGATTAATGGAAAGATAAGATGAGATAGGATGGGACAGATGCAGGGGTGGGCGGAGGAACAAAAGGCCCACGCCACGGAGCGGAACGATGGAGTGGGCGATACTTCATCAGAGACGTCCACGGGCGTTCAACCTGAGCGGCTGGGTGGGAACGGCAAAAAAAAGCAAATATTCCACCAATAATGGCATTTTTATTCCACATGGTAACCTTGGACACACAGAGCCAAGTTGAGCTCTGTGTTATATTTTCTCTCATCTGTATTCTGACAAGAAGGATGTGATTGGTCCATTGAAGACATCACAATGTTGTAGTTCTTTCTTGTTCTGTGAGAATAAATAATACGTTGGGGCTTCATAATCACTGAAAACAAGAGTTCATTTCCTTTTTACAAGAAGCCTCCAGCCAATGCAGCCTCCCTCCTGACTCCAGCAGCCCCGTTGGAGCAGCAGGCAGCGCGTCAGTCTCATAATCTGAAGGTCGTGAGTTCGAGCCTCACACGGGGCATGGCTTTATAGCATTGGTGGTTCAGTGGTAGAATTCTCGCCTGCCACGCGGGAGACCCGGGTCCGATTCCCGGCCAATGCAGTAGTTCATCTTTCAGGAATTTCCCAGTTTAGGATCAATAAAGTAAATCTTATCTTAACTCCGTACGTGCCTTTGCTCGTGCTACATTCGCAGCAGGCAGGCCAGGTCTCCTACCGTGCTCCCTTCCTGTGGAACAAACTGCCCGCTGCTATCAAAGAGGCTGAAGGTCTCACTATTTTTAAATCAGGTCTAAAAACCATCTATTCTGGCTGCATTTTAACTGGGAGTAGCTGTTCATCAATACAGGAAGTGAACAGAGTCTCTGTAGTATAGAGCAGTGATTAGCTTGTCTTGGTCCAGGTCCGACTTAGCTCACCTTCAGTAGTGTAGTGTGGGTGGTGCCCAGAATTTCTCCCCTCCCCCCTCCCCCAAATGTTTATCTCTCTCTCCCTTACACACATTTCACTAATTCTGTCTCTGGGCCCCCCTCACACTTGTGAGTGTTGGGGCCAATCCCCCAAGTTATCTAGGTCTTTATCTTCCAGATATGTGGCTCTCATCTGGGACCACCTATCCTGACCTGCATGAGACCTGCATGCGTTCTGATGATGATGTCTTCTTCGGGTCCTGGTGTCACATCTGTAGGAGACAAAGGCACTGGAGGCTCACCTGGGTATTTTGAAAAGAGCTCTCATTGGATGGAGGTCAGAAAGGGGCGGGTCTCCATCTCCCAGCTCAATGGCGGTGATGCCCAAAGACCAGACGTCACAACGAGCATCGTAGGTGGAGTCCAGCTGCTGCTCACACGCGATCACCTGCGGGGTGCAATCACAGGAGGAAGGGTTCACAAATACCGATGGTACAAAGTACAAGTACACACAGTAAGTACACCCTGCACTTCAGAAGAAGAGAGGGATGTACATTAAAAATAATAAAGATCAGAGTTTCTGTTTCTGTCCACTTTGAACTGAATGAACACAGGTAAATGCTTCAAATGTGGCATTTTTGTGGTTATTCTCTGTAACATTCAACATTTAATGCTGAATGTTTGGCTGATACACATTGCACTTTTACACATCAAGTATAGGTGGATAACTGAAGGGGGTCCTGACTGAACCCGTCCTGTCCTGGTGATGGTGCGGAGACAGAGCGACAGAAATACAGGCAGAGGTCTGTGATGGGGTGTAGATGAGCACGGTGACCTTCAGCTGACTGTACCTATGGAGCTGCTCACATTTACATACATGAGGTACTGACAGAAAAGAGGAAGATATATTGGAAAAAAAATCCTCTTCTTATCATTACTATTGTATTTCATTTGTTTGTTTATACTTATATGAAATTATTAAATTAAAGTAGGTATTTACTTATTCACGGCTTATTTTATTGACTTAAAATGAGTTTGGTCACAGTCCACTGAGTCCAAAATTATAATAAATTGAAAGCATGAATAGTTAGGAAACTTGCGCACACAGACACACACCTACAATGTCAAATAAGCATCTCAAATCACTGTAATGATTCTTTGGAATTTCCAGGAGTCACATGCATCCTGATTATTAACCAAAACAACAAAAGTCAATATCAGATTGCAAAATATTGATGAAAGCACATCGTGTGCACACACATACACACATATATGCACAACAAGCAAACAAACTCATTGTAGTAACTGTGCCCATAATTCTATGCAGCTTGTGAAGGAATCAAGAATGCCCATTATACAAAACTGCGGTGAAACTTAATCATCAAAAAATACAAATGTGCTGAACTTACCTCACGTTCCTTTAGTAACCTTACTAAATCATAAGGCCCTGCCAGCCAAAAAATAATAATAAATGTAATAATTATAAAGAAAGTCTTCAAAAGTTTTCAAAGATCAGTTCAGATCCTTAGGGAGTCTGACTTTCAATGTCTTCCCAGTCCACAGACTGAAGCTCCCTCTCACTCAAATCAGATTGAAATCTAGTCCGGAGAGGACGCGTCATGCACGTGGTGTCATTTATGATTTGCACAGCATTCAAACGTCATGTAAAAATGTCCACGCTGTACATGCAGAAGGTCTCCAGGACAAGGTTACTCAGAGGGCAGCAAATCAGGTGAGGAGGAGTTAATCCGGACGTGTACAGTGTTAACACGTATGATGAGTGTAAACTTCCATCTAATCCTTCATTAAACATTCATCAAAGCTAATCTTCATCTGTGTTGGGGTGTTACAGTAACAGGGAGCTCGGGTTCAAACACGGCCTGGGTTACAGCCAACGACAGGAGACAACACCCAAAACAGCCCCATGTCTTAATACCGAGACGCTTTGAGGGATCGTTCCTGGGCTTCCTGTACCGTACCTCTGGAGCCATCCAGAAGGGCGTTCCCACGGACGTGTTCCTCCGCAGACGGGTGTTTGTCAGCTGGGCTGAGACTCCTGCAGACAAGAAAACAGGTTTGGTTTTAGTGACCGTGGGCATGAACTCCACGGATAGAGTCATCTCTGTTTCCTGTATCCCACCGATGGAGCCGTCACCATAGCAACAAAGAGAAAACACACACAAACGCCGGCCCACGTGAGCGCGCAGGCAACAAGTCGTCTTGATTTCCTTGCCCGGAGACATTACTTTGAAAGACAAATTCTCATGACGGCATCTGAGCGTTTACTGTGTACTCCAACAACAAGAGGATTTGAATCTTTATGTTTATGTGTAAACAGAACCAGCAGCTGTGCATACTGAAAAAAAAACAAGAACAAATTCATATTAATATACAAATATAAATATATTATATATTGGTATTAACATCAAATCAAAATTAAATATTATTAATATCCTCGTAGGGTGAGTATTGTGAAATATATCGTGACAGGATCACTGGCCGTCTCCCAGCCTGAGACTAATCTATGACAGTAAGGGTTAAAATGCAGTTCATAAGCTTCTTTAAATGTAAAAGTTACTTGAGAGAGAAAAATAAAATACATTTCTCATACCCCCTCCCACTCCTTTTCCACTACATTAGCCCAGAGTGGAGCCTGATGGGCCACACTTCATAACCATCACAGAGATAAGGGCATCTGTTGGAATATTCATGAGGAGGAGAGCCACTGCCTCGTTTTTGGCTCAGTGTATTTGCTGTTTTGCGTCTGTGCTGATGATGAGTCACTGCGGGGGTTTTATCTCTTCAGCTGCTCGGCGTAGCGTGCGCCCCTCCACGTGAAAACCCATTAGTGCCAGTGTGACACGGCACGCGCGCTGCATCGAGTCCTCGCTTATTCGGCTTTGTTGGCTCTGCAGACCGGGACGTCCTGCTCGCTCCTGAATTTTGATGACTGCTCGTATTCATTCGCAGAACATCTGATAGAAATGCGAAACGTCAGCAACGTCAAAAGGACGATAAGAAGAAGAACAACAGCACAGGCTGACGGACGGAGCCCTGATGTTTGCACTCCGATACGTTCTGAGAGAGGGCAGCAAAGGCTACTTTACAGATTAGCAGCTTGCTTTCGGGCCTAAACCAGTCAAAAGTCTCATCTCCATATTCACGAGGAAATGATAACAAAGCATCTGAGCTCCAAACTGCTTGTCTGCATTAACTCACAATGTATTTGTTCCTCAGGTATGGGACATGACGGAGGTATGAACTCTGACTGCTCCTCTGGTTGTTTATCTCTTTAGGTACAGAAGCCAAGCGAGGACAACCAGGTCATTTTCACGAGAGCTAGAGAAAAATGTTTCATTATGTCAAACAAACACTGAGAGAGTCAAATGTGGACAGTCACCGTCTCATGTCCTTTTCTGTCTCCAGTCTCGCCCTGTATTTAATTGTCAGGTATGCCAGCGTGGAAAAAAACCAAAAAAAACCAAAACATTTACAAATACAAATAATAGAAAATATTTTGACTGCTTTCTGTACTATAATGACATCACTCTAGTCTCCGTGACGGACCGTCCGCAATATCTCCATGGACAACCAGTTCAAAGCCTTGATCTAAGAGGACTTGCTTGTGAAAATGATTTGGTTCTATAGAGAAACGTAATGATTCAGCTCGTACGCACTAAAGATGTTGAAGCTGTCCTGGGGCCAAACCGAGGCCCTCCACTGTTTCAGCTGCTTCACATTAATTATCCCCCCACGCCCCCACCCAACCTCGAGCAAGAGCAACGCACTTCAAACGGCTTCACGGTTAGGAAAAAGCTTTTACGCCCCCCCACACACACACACACACATAAACACACCGGCATGCTTGCGTTGTGTGAGGATTTTATTTGTGATGAGAAGAGGCAGCTGCTTGGAGAAACGCAGTGACTCATGGTCTCGAACATTTCCACCACCGTGAGCGTTGGTGAGCTGCTCCAAGGGCCTCATTTGGTTAAGAAAAGCCGACGCAAATGAAATGCAAACACGGCGATGGATCCCAACAACGGGTCTCATACACAGCCTCCGGTTACATAGTCTGCATTTTAGGGCACCGAGGAGTAAACGCTGCTCGTGCGCAGGGGGCGGAAACCACTGATGAGGTCATCGCCATCATACGCTCAATTTTAGGTTAAAGAGAGAGAACGTACCAAAGTCCACGAGTTTGATTCCTCCTTGTGTGGTCAGCAGAATGTTGTTGCCTTTGACGTCGCGGTGGATGGTGTTATTGACGTGCAGGTGTTGGAGGCCCTAGGGGACGAAAGCGTTTATTACTTTTCCACGGATTCAAATGAAAACAGCAGGTTGGAGAACAAGCACGTCTGTAACTCAGTGAGAAGTGTAACAGACAACACACGAATCAGGTGATGACGTTAGAAGGTCTCAGCCCTAATCGGTGGTGTTGGTGGACAGATTAAGGATTAACAGACAGTTAAAGAGAAAAAAAACCATCCAGACATCAGGAAAATAACGATGGATAAGAGGACACAGATTTTGGCTCAACGCCTACAAATCTGTGTCTTCCTGCCTGGAGGAGTCTTCCTCACTTTTCCTTCTACGTCACTAAAAGTCCACCATGTTGTCATGTGACCCAGGACGGACTGCATATCAGCTCAGATAATATTTTATAGAAGAAGAAAGAAAGAAGGGTACTACATTGGTCCCTGTAGGGAAATTCATTCCCTGCCTTTAATCCGTCCTCAATGAGGTGCAGTGGGCAGCACACACACACACAACAGGGACGGAGGAAACCCACGCAGACAGGGGGACAACATGAAAACTCCACACAGAAAGGTCGACCACGGGATTCAAACCCACAACCTTCTTGCTGTGAGGCGACAGTGCTAACCACCAAAACTAAAAATCAGTTGATGAACAGAATCAGTTGAAAATTGGTGTTAAATTAAAATTTTTAAAACCAAAAAAGTAAACTTTTATCTGTAGTGACTCTTCCGAGCTTTAAACTATAATCTCTCTTGCTGCTGTGACTCACCATGAGCGCCTCGTGTAAAATGAAGGCGATGATGGCTTGATCCAACCGGTCGCCTCTCTTCAGCATCCCTTTGGCCAGATCCGTCACCGAGCCGCCGTTACAAAGCTGCAACACACAAAGGACATAAAACGCATTAACCTGTGGAATCTCCACGAGTCAGCACTTTGACCAAATCTGGGGTGGCACAGAGGCGCGCCCATTTCATGCTGAGGAACGACAGCAGATCAAACCGTGGACCTCACAGTGGGACGCCGGGAATATTTGGAGGCTTAGTGCCACTGAACCCATAGGAAAAGGAATTTTTCAATGGTAAATCTGTGTACATATATACATACACACACACACATATATGAATAAAGGCGTAGTAATTTCAATTAGTCAAATGAAGTTGTAAATTTCTGAGTACTCTCAAGAGTATGAAATTGTCATTGTGTAAATCTTGAGGTGTTATGGTAAATGGACTGCATTTATATAGACCGCTTTACAATGTTTGCCTCACATTCACCCATTCATACACACATTTGGGGTCAGGGTCTAGATCAGAGACATTCAACATGGAGGAGCCAGGGATCGAACCGTTGATCAATGGGCGATCACCCTACCACCTAAGCCACGTCGCCGAGAACAATATAACGATGTTTTGGGGAAAAAAAACACTTAAAATATTACAAGAGAAAAAGTCATAATATTTCAAGAAAATTAGTCAAAAAGATAGGAGGATAAATATGAAAAATGATCAGTTTATTTTGGTAAAAATAATAACAGTGGCCCTAATCCTAATTAATCTACTTTAATCTGGGTAAGAAGTGTATGCGTCATTTATTCTCATGGATACAGAATTCACCGGGATTATCGTACGACATAAACGGTTAATTTTCTATTCCACAATGTGATGACATAGAACATGTATGAATGATATGAAAATTGCTTTGTGTGTGTATATGTATGTGTGTTTTTCTGTGGTGCACTGTGTGCAATTTATGGACTCCTACATCAATAGCAATCCCTCCTGGAAAATTACAGAAAATTGCCCTGTAGGTTGCCTTGGCAACAATAATAACCCTTAATTTGGGTCTTTGTTTGTTAGATTCCCGAGGTATACGAAACATAAAATGGCTCAAAGACGTCCGTCACATTGCCGGAGGATGGAAGGAACAGAAATCCTTTGTTATGTGAACGTGTTGTGATTGTAAACAGAAAGTCCAATTTCATCGTCAGGCAGCAAAAAAATACTTTTTATAAGCAGAATTTAAATAATTTTTGAACATTAAAAAATGAAAAACAGAAATTTCGAGAACGAACTTGAAATTTTTTGTGAGAAAATAAATGTTATGAGAATAAAGAATATTTTGCACAACATAAATCAAATGTCATAATAAAAATCAATAAAAAATCAAATATCAAGAACAGTCACAATTTCTCGAGAATAAAGTAACATTTTGAGACAAACCATAGGATTGTTACATAACAAAGTAACTAACAAAAGAATACAAATATTTTGCGTCTTACGAGCCAAGATGTGAGGGGAAACTCATTTCGATGTTTGTGTTTCCAAACTCTCTTTAAACATATTAAACTGCTGCTCTCTAATGATTAGACAAACTTCCTGCTCTTGTACATAGAAGGATTAATTAGACGATAAACATTCAGTGGTGTGCAGTTATTGAGGAAATGAATCCATTCCCTGTGGTGAGAAAGAGCCACAGATGGTGAATCAGAGAAAATGACTAACGTATGAACAGTTTGACACTGTAGAAATAATGTGAGCACTGACACGACAGGACAGGACAGGACAGGACAGGACAGGACAGGACAGGACAGCCTGAGACCTGATACGGGAGGTTTATTTTGAAAAGCAGGCGGCAATCCTGAGGTCTGTTCTTAGTCCACGTCTTAATAAATCCAGGACCAAAGGTGAGATCGCAGAATTAGTATGAATTAGTAACTGAGTAAACTTGAAGACAAACCGATAAATGATGGAGTGGAAAACGTGGAAAAAAGATCACAATTTCAAAAGTAATGCTCAATTGCAAAATTTCTGAAATCCATTCTAGTTCTTTTTTTTTCTAATTTTATTTTTAAAGCTCTGTGCCATCTTTAATTTCCCTTAGATTCCTCTTCATACCGCATGTGTTGGGTATCATTTTGTACAGATTTACCCAGAATGCAGCACGATGTCTTTGGGCTTTTCTCTAGAATTAAACATAATAATAAAGAGTTTAAGCGGCTGTATGATTCCTCACAACTGCACGTTCCCGTGTTCCTAGACGAATGTACTGAGAGTCTCTGCTCTTCAATGACTTTTGCATGTCTGTACCCGTCTCCCGCTACCACTGGTCGATTGCATCTTGATTTGATGACAACCAGACAGTAGGAGGAGATACCAAAAAATATGGTGGATGTGGATAATCCCAAGAAATTATTTGACAAACTCAGATTTCAGATCCTTGGGTTCAAAAGATAAATCAGAATCAAAAATACTTCATTGCTCCCCGAGGGGAACCGAGGTATCGCTGCAGGAGAACACGCAACATGCAAAGAATATGCTGGTAAGATACAAATAGCTCTAAGATAAAGACAAAGGGACTCTGTGATCACGTGTCCAGGTACAGTGGCTAAGGGATGAAGTGTCATGTGGTTATTATAGCGCCACCATCGGGCTGACCAGTACCCAGAGAACATCCTGACCACTTCATTTTTCCATCAATAATTGTTGAGATCCTGCTGACAGACAGAAGTGAATCATTAACGTTCACGTTGAGTGTGCAGGCCAGAGCGCTAACATTCAGCTGAGCCAAATCTAGGGGAGCAGATCTCATTAATATGTATCTGAGCGTCTGCCCTGTGTAATTTAATGAAGGCAGGCGATCTGGGCGAGGACGCGTCCTGACGTCAGCGTCACTGCAGCGAGTCAAGGTGCAGGGGGACGGAGCGTCAGGGCGCACGTCAAGCTCCTCGTGTGGCAGCTGAGATACGCTCCGTCCGTCCTCAAGCCCCCCTCTGTAGGACTGGCGGACTGATAGAAAACATAGACCAGGCTCAGAGATGGAGACTTGATTTTTCTCCAGAGTCTGCATTTTGTGAATCAAAAAGGATTCTAGAGTTTTACGTGATGTAGTTATTCATTTCTCCCAAGGAGCTGCAGCTTGGTGACAGTTGGATTCAGCCGTGTCCAATTTCTGAGGCTGTCGTGGTCAGATGGAGCTCCAGAGGCAGACTCCTGTTACATCCACGCTGACGTTTTCACTGCTGTTTACAAACGTTGAATGTCCACAAAAAAATGTTAAAAACACTTCAATGTCATTAATAATCAGCAGCAAATCTGAGTCTGGGACCTGTGGTTGGGCAGGATTCTCAAAATACATGGTGGGGACTTTATACTGCGGGAGTGTGGGTCAGCCTGGCTGTGGGAGGCGTGTTCAGTGAGGACCTATTGATGCCCTCACTTCACCAGTTGGACTGAGATGAGGTTCTTTTGCCCTAAACTTTTGTTACAGAGAAGCCGAATGGACGTTGTCTGTGCTCCAAATCAGCTCCTGCTATCACATCACATACAGTTAGAGTTATATATGATGTGTTACTATACGCTGCCCACGTAAATACACACAAATCAAACAACAACAGCAACAAAATGTATTAGATCAACATTTCTCTTGCCCGAGACCTTCAGAAAGTCCTAAATAATCCACTGCTGACCCCATTGGTCTTCGTCCTGACTGGCCTCAGCCCCCGTCTCCTCTGCAGTCACGACAGGCTTTAACAACAGGATTTAAAATGCTTTTCTTTGTTCAGACTTTTCAAAAAACGCCGCCTGAAAGCAGACACCTCAGCTATTATGCTTGTGTAAACGATAAGGCGGCAGTAACAAAAGGAGCTCCTGTCTGGAGAGGAGCCAACGTGAGACACACACACACGCGATCATTCCGTATTCTTAGACCCACTCAGTACTCCGGGTTGTAACTTTTGAACTTTTCTTAAAATATTTGGATTTTATCTTGAAATATTGAACCTTTTTTTTTTTTACATTTGTTTCTTTGCCGGTTGTTTGAAGTTTTACAGTAAGCGTGCACGCAAGCGTCCTGAGTGTTAACGCAAAGGGAAGAAGACACGGACAGATAAATGGTACATTCACATCAAAGGGAGCTGATTAGAACGTCGGCACGTTTGGATGTGCGGGAGCAGCCGTGTCGTTTCCACGCGGACTGAGAGGACGGCCCGGCCCGTTTCATCCTCACGCGTGTTTCATCCGCATCTTTGACTCATCTTTCATTTACATCACTAAACCAGCACCTGACTTCATTTGTAATGGAGAACACAGAGCTCTGTGTTCGGCGTATTCATGTTCGTCTTTGAAAACTGCCACACATGACGTTCAAGATGTGGATGTGAGATGGTCATGAAACAGTTGTGGACTTACGTTTCCTATTTTTTGTGCGTCTTTATAATCCCTAGAATCATGATCCTTAAATTTCCAACTGTTTTAGTGAAACTCATTTCACAGATTTTTGTTGGTTTTCAGCCTCATCTTGTTATTGGACGTCCTCATCAATGGTGTCTGACCTGACATTCCCAGTCAGAGGATGTGTCACATGGCAAAACGATGGACACATCGTGACGTAACGATGTGCATCGCTGAGGTCATCACCTTGATTTCTCAATGAGCCACGTCACCTCACTGTGACAGTTTTATAGAACTAAGCGAGTGTTATTTCCTCCTAACACCACGAGATGTCAATAAGGAGAGCCAAAAAAATGCAATGACACAGATTGGCAAATTTAATTTATAACTCAAGCGACATCTTTGGTACAGAACAAAGCTGTTTCACTTCAACACCGCCGTGCAGCGACTTTTGAATTTTAAAGACGCATCTTTGAAAGGTGGCGAGAATTAAAATAATTTAATAAGGTTCTTTATATGAAACACAGAGTGGTGGGAGCTAACAAATCAAACGCGTGTTCGGATCGGGCTTTTACGTCTAATGAGAGAATAAAGGTCGCTACATCACGCCTTTCTTTGAAGACGTTTCTTTTATTATTCGTGCGCGCTGCCAGCAAATTTGAAGCGTTGCATATGAAAGCTGCTCGCTCATATCCGCTCACATCCGGTGTCATAAAAGGAGCTCGTAGACCAAACAACAGAGGCAAAGCCAAAAGCTCCTGAACCCCAAATGGGGGGCCAACAAAGCAGAAGATGCAATTTGTACAAATTCTGCT
>OMNV01010124.1:0-12859 GCA_900303265.1 Brotula barbata | reverse complement strand
CCCTGTCTCTATCTCTCTGTTGTGCTGTGCTTGGCCACTCCATCTTGATTTATTATCCAATGTTAAGGTAACATATCACGTTATCACAGTTTTCCACTATCGATGGACAATAGCATCAGCAGCCTCCTCTTCCTTTTTCAGACAACACATCAGCTCTGAGCAGAGGAAGAATGGGGGACTGAATGGGACAAAGGCTGGTAGCACACAGTGAACGAGTGAAAACAGATTAAGCTATCTTAGGCGAGACATTTGATAGTATAAGTAATTTGACAGATTTGTAGTCACACACACATCTCTGTGTGGATTTTTTATATATCATGTCTGACATGACATTCACGGTAAAATGAGGCCGTCGGCCTTGTTAGATTTTTTTTCTCGTTAGGTGGCTGTTCATCCTTAATCTTTCCCCACATGACTAGCACTATAGTAGTGCCCAAGATTTAAGATGTTCACTCCTGACGTCTTCACGTGGATTTGTTTGGGAATGTCATCGAATGACACCTTGCTGCAGCAGTTTCTTTTTGGGTGGAATTATAGGATGGGTTGCTCACCAACCGGCTGCCATTAGACGTCAGCTGCTAGAGGAAAAAACAGAAAGCTGAGGATTATCACTTTAATATTCACTTTATTCCCTTCTGCTTCAGATTTTACTCTATTTGGAAAATCTGTTCCAAAAAAGAGGAAGTTGGAAACACCAGTGATAACGACAAGGATTTTGTGCCAAATTTGGTGCAAAAAAGCACAAACTGTCTTCCAGCTTGAATACATTTCACACAACAGGATCATGCAACCATAGTGTCCAAGGAAAAGAAAGTGTTTGTAAGGATAACCTCTGGCCAGTTTTGTTGTCAGTAATTGTGCTTAGAGACCGCGAACTGCTAGCATTAGCCATGGATTGTGCGTCAGACTTTGACCAAGAGGCAACAGTGCAAAACTGTGATGTGGATGCAACCATCAGTACGAGTCTAGTGTGGCCAAACAAGTTAACAGTGGTACATTTAAGTTAATGGATAACCATCGTGCCCAGGTTTGTTTGTTTTTTCTCTTCCATACAGGGTAACGAAATGTAGAAACTGATGTTGGTTCATGCCCAGTTTTTGTATGTGTTATCCCGGAGAATAGGTTTCATATAATTCACTGTACTTGGATCTGGGTAAAGAAAAGAAAAACTGAACAACTGTGATCTCTAACACAGCTGTTGCCACTTCTATCAACTGTAGTGTTTTCTCTGGAAACACCATTGTTAGAATGCACCCCGTTGAGGGAGGACATTTGGAAAAATTTGAAGGAAAATGGGAATGGGAGAGGTGCAATGGGATTGACGTGATGAGGGGACTCAGGGATGAGATGCTACAGACTGTATCTGGTTTGGTTGTCAACACTCATTTTTGATTATATGTTAGCATTTCCACATATTATTTTCACTTTGTTTTATACGTTTCCAGTCTCACCCTGTACAGAAATACTTTGGAAAGAATAGAGGAAAGAATGATTCATGCAAAAAGGGAGGACACAGGAGATGGAAATGGGGAAAAACAACTTAGAAATATCCAAAAACTCAAACTTTGGAATGAAACAAGAACAAATATAGAAACAAAAAATCAAAGATGAATGGAGGAAATAGATGCGCGAAATCAGGGCAGAAATGAAAAAATAGGGATGAAGGCCCTGGGACAGAGACAAGGGGTAAAAATGAGTGGAAAACTGCTGTGGGAAGCAGCAGTGGAGGTTGTAATTAACCAGGGGTTAATGGAGGTGGCTAATTGTTCCCCACATGTATAGGTAGGCTTTCTGCTTGGCTACATTACAATTTAAAACCACCCTCCTAATGATAGAGAATAACAATTAACTGATAATTAGAAATATACTGGGATGACACACTAGCCTGCTCTGTCTCTGTCTGTGTGTGTGTGTGTGTGTGTTAAGAATCATTTCATATGCTAGCAATCATTTAATTGTTCACATCCATGCATCCAATTGAATTATATCTTTTTTGCTTTAATTCCTCAGTCAATTAACCTACATAAGGAAAGATAGGAGTGCTCATCTTTAAGTTATCATTGTCTTTGGTTGCTCTTCTCCCTCGTTACCTTTTTGTCCTTCCATTTCCTTTCTCCGGTTTTCCTCTATTCTCTCTTCTTAATCCCATATTTCCCCTATTCCTCTCTGCTTCTCCTGTCTTCCATCTTGTCCCTCTCCTCGTTCTAACATTTTTTGAATACATTTTTAATTAATAGGGTTGTTGTAAACCCTCAACACTTGCCACTCTCCTTCAGACTGATTGTTTCAGATCAGATTCTTGATATTATCCCAGTCCTTGCTCTTTAATAATGATTTTTTCTTCTCCTGCTCCTTCAGTTTTTTGTATTCCTTCTGTCACACGTCCCGAACATTATATCACTGATTTTTACTGTCTTTTTTTTCAAGTTGTTTCTCTCTCCCTCTTCCTTCATCTGCTTTCCTTGTGACTTCTCTCCAATTCTTGCAATGATGATGATAACAAGGATGGCAGGATGCATGATGGCAAATCTTTCAACCTCATCTGAGCACTTTTGAAGTAAAGGCCAAATTACAGTCCCCTGCCTTTTCCTCTCGAAGAACACCAGCACTTATGTAACAACATCACACCGAATGGCTTTGATTGAAGCAGAAAAGGCCAAGTATCCTCTCCACTTCTTCTAAAGGATCACCCTTTCCACACAGGACTCTCACACACACACATCTCCAACATTTTCCTGTCAGCCTGTCACACGCAGGTACAGTTTCCTGCATCTTCTTTTTTTTTCATCCTCTAACACATATAGACAGCCTAGTAGCACCATTTGCTGATTGGAGCAGTTAAAGTCCAAATAGCCTCTCGTGGGCCACTCGTCTATGACATTTTAGTTAATTGCATTGTGTCATTTTCTTTGAAGTTTTACAAGTAAGAGTAAAAGTCTCTAACATTGCCATTTTTATGTTCTTCACTTGACAGCTGACAGTTTTTACTTGGATTCTTCAGTTAAGTTTTGCTCATCGAGAAGTTTCTTTTTCTTTCTTTACTTCTCTCAGCAGCGCCTCATGTTATTATACAGTGTAGCATGTGCGTGTGCATGTGTGTTGTTGAGTCTGGTATGCCAGTCGACTCAGTCAATGAGGTGTGAAAGTAGTCTCCTTCTATTCCTGCAGTCAGACACGCTGAGATGAATGAAACAGCCGTTGTCCATTAAACATCCTCCTCAGAGCTCGTGTCAGTTTGACCAAAGATACATCATATAAGCCACTCACACTCTCATCACAGTTAACCTTGCCTTACATAACCTTGCAAAGAAAAATAGGTTTAACCTCCTGATTTTATCACCAATTATATGGGCCTAAAGACAGAGCTCACATTTCTTTAAATCAAAAAAAAAAGAGATTTCGGTTTGTATTTCAACATCACATAGACTGGAATTGATGGAACCAGCAGCAGCATAAATAAATAAATACTTAAAACATTGGGGGTGAGATGTGTGACTGTCCACTGGATCCCTACTGGGCCGTGTGGAGCCTGACAAACTACCACGTACTGACTCCCATATTGCTAAACACAAGCACACACAGCGCTCATCTTCACACACATATGTTTGCGCACACAGCTGTATGTGCACCCCCACAGCCACACCCCCAAAGACCATTATCAATTTAATGATGCCTTTGGGTGCCTCTTCACATTAGAGGCCTAATGTAGCATTGTGTAAGGGACCTGACACCAAATGAATGCTCACAGTAAAGCTATTTTCTCGTGCCTCTAAATGTGTACCCCAGACTTACTGCAGTGAGTTATGTACTCAAAATTACTACGTTGACACATGAACTAAATACACCCTGTCCATTCTGTTCTGGAGACATGAGAGCTACAAAACGAATGAGGCAATAAGTCAGCTGAGTGAACTGAACTTATTGTAACCAACTTTAAAAGGCATTTATTTACACATTGGTTTGTGCTCTTTTGCTGTGCCGTGTTTTGTAAGTTTTTTCAATATATTAGGTGCAGAACGTAATGTCTGAAACAGTCGACATAATGAAGATGCAAGGGTGAAGGTTATCCAAACTTCTCCATATTATGCAATACAGATATCTTTTTTCATCCCAACTTTCTGTACAACTTCACAATATACAGACACACTTGATTTTCATTCCCTGTGCTGCAGACTTCACAGAGACACCTGTTCTGTGTGAGGCGTTGTGAGCTCACTATGTCCTCCAGGGGAAATGAAGTGCACCCCGATGTGTTTGAAATGTGTAATACTACAGGGAGCTCACTCTATCTGCAGCTGAATAGACTTCCTGCAAACTTGATGTGTGTGCCTGCACACACACACACGGTGGATTTATTATCCTGGGAGCAGCTTATAGAATTATTTTCTCTACAAATTCCCCTGGGTTAACCTGTTAATACGTTGCTGTGTGTGTCTGTGGGAGAATGTGACTGGGTGCTCCCTGTCGTCTGTTTGTATAAGATCCCTATTCTGAACCAGACGGAAACATTTCCTGTCTGTGTGTTGGATCTCTGGAGACTTGGACGGTATGTGTATGTGCCTGTGTGGCACTTTCTTCATTAATGGAGCTTTTTCTTTGGCTGGGTTGAGCCCACTTTAGCCTCGCTGTAAAGTACTGACTTCGCAGAGGGAGATATCTGAGGTGACCTGTCACATTAAGAATCTGTTTGGCGATGTCATCTCGTCACTGCCGTTTACATTTCCGTTCTTCTTGAGCCATACTGTTCTCATTGAGGTAATGTCCATGGTTGCTTGCCTTTCGTAACAACTGCGATATTCAAACACAATAGAAAGCTCCTTTATAGTAAAGATTTGAGGCATGGCAGTTTACCATGTTAGAAAATCACAAAATGCAAATGAAACTATTAGCTAAACAATTTTTAATTTGCTTCACACACATGCATGCAGACATACACATACACAGATGAAGCAGTATTCCCATCACATTCCTCATTTTCCTTGGGGAGTATCAAATAGAGAAAGACTACAATATTCCACCTGAAAGTTAACTACAAAACGTGATGCAAGTTGGAAACAAAAGAGAAAAATGAGTGATGGAGGAAGACAACAGGGGAAGAGGAAGGGCAAACCAGGCACACAGCAAGAGACAAAGTCATCATACAGAATATTCCACCTGAATTTAAAGCATAAAACGCACAGGGAACACACATTTCTCATCTTTGGAAAGATGGGGGGTGAGGAGACGGGAGGAGGTGGTGTAGGAGCGAGAGGGAATCATCCCCAGTTGGGTTTGTTTGGAGTCAAACTACCTTTTATCTTCCCTCTCTCTGTTTTTCCATATATGTGCTTTTCATTCCTATCTGATTTGAGAGAGAAGATATCAGATGCTTTGAGCTAAGCCAGTTAAGATAGATCCTCTCTGCTCAATGTGTGTATCAGCGCTGATCAGCCAAAGATGAAAGGGTTGCGCATCTGTATATGTGAATGAGAGAGAGATGGGCCCAGTGGGGGGAAAGGAAAAGTGGCACATAGAGTGAGAATGAGTATTATAGTGCTTTAAACACTGACAAGCCTGATCACGAAGAAAAGTTTCTGCACATTGAATTCAGCATTGAGTTTGCTATTTCACTCATCTAGGAGCAAAGGATGAAAGCCACGCTTTAATTAATGCCACTGGGCGTGGCAAAAGGATATTTTCCTCATCATGCTGTCATTTATACTTCAGACTGACTAAACAATCTGTCAGCAGCAGTCAAATGTTGAAAAAGGCGTCGACTCCGCAGGGATCAGTAACAGGAGAGATTAATATCTGTGTATAATCACTGGAGGATTGGTTCCACTCTTTCACTCACACACACACACAATATAAATGACCTGTATGGATGAAAGTCCTCCCATATTAGATTAATCCCCCGTTGCCATCAGCGGTGCCCTGCCACTCAATATAGTTTGCCATCTGTTGAGACCCCTTTCACCTTTGCGACACACATGAGTGCACAGTATTTGGTCTAGATTATTGTCATTGGGGAGGTATCGTTGTCAGTAAATCTAATGAGATTGAGGGAGCATATTAGACACAGCACCAGAATGAATTCTAAAAGACAGGCTTTTTCTATGGCCTGTGCCTGTTTTGGCATTTACTAATGATTGTTAGTCACACCATAGAAGTGTTAAATGCACATACATCATGTATGAAGCACCGTATTGCCACTGTAGATCTATGGTTGAATTGCAAAAGTTGTGTAGAGGTATATACTGTTATTAGAAAGGGAATTATAAAAGTCTTCAATTCCACATTCAGATTTATGCTACTTTTTGTTCACCTTTGATAGCATTTTGAAATGGTCTCCCATACACACAGTTCTGCACACATTAACACAATCTCATACACGCACACTCTCCAGGCTTATTCTTGTCTATTACCAATCAAGCTCCATTTTTCTACTAAATTAATTTTGTAATTTGGAGCTTCCAGTGGTCAACCCCCTGTGGTGAGCTGCAGCTGAGCTATGTGTGTATACTGCGTGTGTGTGATTGTGCGTGTGTCTGAGTGCACACGAGTGCATAAGCTTTTGTGTCTGAAGTAGGGAACAGTCTACAATGGATCTTAATTGAGAAGATGGACTGCAATCAGCATATTTTTGTAGGAAATCATTAAATCATTTCTTCCCCCTTCTCTTTTTCGCCTCCTCTGGTAATGATTAGTATTTTAATTCTCGCATCCTGATTATGTCCATCAGAAAAGTCTGACATCTGTGGTCTCTCCAGCTCTTTCCCCCAGGAAGTATAAATACAAATGATAGTTGAACAAATTTGCTGCACATTTTGCCGAGTCTCCTAATTAACATGTTGTATGTCAGTCTAGTGATTATGTCTGGGAAAATACTAAGATATGCTTGTGCCGAAAGGCACAGAATGCCCACTTTTAGCATTGGTAAATACCCTCACGCTCAAGCTGCAAGGGATATGCTTACGCTAAAGTTATTAATTAAAAGAAACTGATTTTGGATTAATTACGTGGGAGGGAAGTCTGTATTCCCCATGCATGGCAACCTTTGATCTACTTTAAGTTTGTGTTTGCTGTTGAAAATGTCCTAGTGATTTCAGCTGCACTGGGTTTTCCAACATTCCTTTGCTTCATTCAGTAGAATTCTGCTAAAATAGTAACATATCAAGCTTTTTCATCAGCCTCTACATTCTTGCTACGGATGACTTTTCAGCATTTATCTTTTAGTCTGATGTAAGGGCTCACATCACACCACTTACTGTGCACTTACGGATGAGACAGTTGCTGTGTGTGGAAGCATGGAGGGTAGTGTAGCATTTACTATTTACTTGGCTCATCAAATGCATCAAAATATATTGATCCATAAATTTTATAACAGTACCAGCATTAATTGGTATCGATTCTACAGCCTAATATTTGTTATTATTGTGAAAATGAAGCTGCTCTTAATGTTTACTAATTGTTTGTTTGTTTGTTTTTTATTGGAGAAAAGATCAATCTACCTTTGCTACTGTTCTAAGCTTTGTATTACAGTTTTAACATTTTAGTATTACGAGCATGGCATTTGTATGAGATTTTAATCGTCAGCTCTGCAAGCCTTGTCAAGCAACCTTAACTGTATCTTTGCAGAAGCTTGTTTAATCCTGTTATGTCTTTCTTCACCAGTTAGTCACAGAAAAGTCAGGGTTTGAGGAAAACAAAGATGTTATGAGCCAAAGCAGAGTCAGTTATTCTGCCCCGTGTGATTCTTTGTGAATTTCTCTGTGGATCTTCTACCTGTTTCTCTGCAGCTACGTCTGTCTGTGCCCTGCTTATTTTGTGTGTATAGTTAGTGTGTATAATGGAAGACTATTGTGTCGTTGAAATATTAAAGGGAGGGCTAACTGCTTTCATTATGGTCACTCAGCTAACAATGTGCTGAGTAAAGCTCTGTGGTACAGATATATACATTATTTTATGTCACATGAATTCAGTGACATTGACACATTTTCAACCATCAGGTAGTGTCAACAGAATTTTGCTACATATTTGCAGCATTAAACCAAATGAAATCATTATTCCTTGAATCCGTGGAGCATTACAGGTCAATGATGGTTTCTTGTAGGAATTATACTGTCAAATAACTGCTTATTGCTCTTAACATTCTCTCCTCAAAGAAAGATTATCCCATGATATACAAATAGGCTCATCTCTAGCCGTATGTTGCGTAATAACTGATATGGCCAGAGAACAAAGGAGAAATGGCTTGTGACTACAGACTCTTTCTTGGGTGATTATACATTCGGTTTATTGTTTTCCCTTCTCATTTTTCTTTCAGGTGTAGATCTGTATTGTTAAGAAATGGCTGTTGACGTCCACCATATAAAGAATCTGCACTTAGGCAGCTTTGGCTCATCGCACTTTTGATTCCAGTTGTATAAGTTGAATGCTTTTTGATGTCTGTCTTTCATTTATTCTATGATGGAAAATTGAAAGATCATAGCATATTGCATGAGGGGATGAGTGTATAGAATGCATACAGAAGCAGGATTGTTAATGAATCCATCATCTAACTCCAAATGTCTGTTATTTGCAAGAACTGCATGTGAGATTTCACCTTTTTACGGTAGTATGTTTTATTCACTTGCGTTATTGTTGCATGAAAATAATCACAGACCCTTCAGAGTCATGCCACTCAAGGCTAGTGGGCATAATTTGCCAAAATTATTATTTCTTTTCTTTTTTTTCATGCATTTGATTCCACCAGCCCTAGGAATGTTGAATAATGTTGAATGAATGTTAATTAAATATGCCTTTTCAAGGTTTTTCTAATCTTTAAACTGTGTAAGAGCGTTATTATTGTCATGTCAATGTGAATCATTGGTTGATTCCTAGGGATGTGACCTGTGTATGAACAGTTGAGCAAGAAACAGCTTAGGCTATAAATGTTACCCTGTTGTCAACAAATTTTAAAAGTCTTATCGTATGCAAACAACAGGTAATAACAGGACATTGCTTTTTTCACTCACTATGGTCACTATAAAAACTCAAAATACTGTGTAGTGCTTTTGCAGTTTCCATATAGGTCAGAATTCAGACATATCTATGCACACACACACACACACACTCTCCTTTGTTCCCCCTTTCTCTGGCATTGTACCCGCACATGTCATTCCCCATAGATATCACAAATCTTAATTTCCTTCATTCTTGTCTTGCCATCTTTCTTCCCTCTCTCTCTCTCTCTCTCTGACACATCCTCTCTTTCCTGTCTGTCTGTCACTAGGAAATGGGAAAAATATTGAATCATCCACGTGTATACGCCTTCCTTCACGTTCCTGTCCAGTCGGCCTCAGACAGCGTGCTAATGGACATGAAGAGAGAGTACTGCATCGATGACTTCCGACAAGTGGTGGACGTCCTCAAAGACAGGTAAGACCAGATGACACTTAAGTTACAGCTTTAATTGTCTGTGAGGGTTCTCAGTCATCCAGGTCATGGTCCAAGAGTGGTTGAATGGAGGGCAACTGGACTGCATGATACTTGAAGCTGTTTCACCTCTCATCTCATTAATCCATTCAATTTAAGTTAAACATAATCGATTATTCAACTCAGTGCAAAGACATTACTTAGTCAGTCTTCAGGGTGACACAATCGGCCAGATGCACCATAGTCGTATTGCACAATTAAAGCTAATCAAGTTTTCCTCTCATTGGCAACTTCGCTCTCCAGGTGTTTTTCGGAATGTTTTGCGAATAAGCAACTAGCCTCATGCGAGATACATGTGTAACATTCACTGTCTTTATTTACTGGTCTGTCAATATCCCATCCATATCAAATTGACTGAATTATGATGATTTGTTAAAATTATTAAATAGGATTGACCATGCTCGTCTCTCTCACAGTAACAAACAGAGGACATATATATGCAGTGGGACTATATATACTGTATGTATATTCAAAACTTACACAAATAACCACCACTTAATTGATAATTGAAATCATCAATAGATTGAAATAATAATATACCTACTTCTATATCTGACTTCTGACTTACTGCACAAATCTTTCTAAGATAAGTCATGACTTATTGTTTTACTCTATAAAAGATAATGTGGTTTGAAAATTCATTATCCTAAATTATGTCAACACATGTCAATTTAGGTGAATCCAGATTTGATACAAATGAATTCACGCTTGAATTGAACATCTGTGTTGAAGATTTACGAGAATGATGGGGGAATGACTGTAGTGGGTTGAGAAAGAAATCATTTGAATGGACGTGAACATGTCATCACTCAGGGGTCCATACAACGGTGGACAGTAGATTTCAAAAATGACAAGAATGTAATTTGTATTCAGCTGAGCATGTCAAGGCTTTTCAATACGTCATTATGTTAGTCCAGTTTCCTTTTACAAATTTGTGGTCATTAGATTCTGCATGCTCGCCCACAAGTCTTTAGATGTTCCTGATTATAGCCATTTTCTTTGTGTACAGTGCTCTAAGTGGATGAGAATCATGTACTTGAGCAATCAATAGATTTCCTGTAGCTACTTCATGTAGGTCAGACCATCAGCTTAAATACTGAATGTAAATCTGAGGGAATGAGACTTTTATTCAGGCCAGTGAGCAGTCAACTACTGTTAAAGCTTTGTGTATTTACATTTATTGATATGGTTCTTGTAGAATGCAGTCGAGAGCTCTTTATTTGTCTAATTCAATATCTTTTTATGTTTAATTTGTCAGGCTCTGTGTTCAGGCCTTTGCTTTGTATCTTCCTGTGTGTGTTTTGAATGCGAGGTTATTATGTGTGTGTGAAGTAATTTAAGACAGAAAACAGTAACCGGCCTGTCTTCCATTCAGCACTCTTACCTGAATGGAACTTTTAGCACAGAAGGATGCAGCATTCCTTGAAATCTGTGAACACTCACCACCATGTTTGAACATCCCTCCATCCATATCCAGCTTTATTAATACATATTCAAACACAGTCTCGCTGATACAAATATAATTGTAGTACTGTTGCAAGCGGTCATTGGAGTCACAGTGAGATCACGTGGGAGGACAGGGTTTCAACATAAGGTCTTGTTTACATAACTGTCTGGTGACCCTTTTTGTGACTGTGTATGACTGGCTATTCAATTTCTGGTGTCAGTTACATGCATACACACACACAAAATGTCTGCTTGATGTCTGTTGTGTAAATTCAGCACCAGCACACATGCAGAGGTCTGACCTATTTGGCTTTAGCAGTTAGAGCCGGGGTGTAATGCAGGGTCGGAGAGAGAAGCCAGGCCTTCAGACAAGCCAATATTCATTCTGTCTGTTCTGCTGTTTGAGTGATTCAATGTGTGTGTGTCGGGGGGGTGTGTATGTGTGTAAAACAATCCCACAAACAAACCCTAGTTAAGGTAAGCTGTTTAAGGCATCAATATATGCCTCAACAGAGGAGACAGGAGAGACTGAGAGATATGGTCACCTTATATACTGAAGGCACTGAGTAACTAAGCTTCAGAGTTTGATCCTTGTGAACCTGCAGATATGCGATATTTGTCGCCAAAATATCTAAGTTAATGCATGATGCCTTGTGCAATTAAACAACAGTTACCTATAAGATCTGGAAAACATGTATAAAATGCAACTTGTAATACTTCTAAGCTCCAAACCACATATTCCTCATTATACCTACTATGACTGGACACCTTTCAGAAGTGAATGTCTGCGTGTGTGTGCGTGTGCGCGTGTGTGTGTGTGTGTTTGGTCGTCGTCAGTTTGTCTCATGGGAGATTGTCAATGTTACTTTTTACAATCACCCCTTTGTGGAGCTGTATGTCTGCAGTAACTTAGTGAAAGGGAGAGAGACCTTGTGCAGGTGTGTGTGAGGTCAGTGCTTATCTGATTGACACACACAGCAGCAGGCTAATGGATTTCTCTTTACAAACAACTTTATGCCACCAACACTGAAGAGGTTATGAGAGGCCACATGCCTCTGGCCTTCCTTATCAACACGCGTGCGCACACACACACACGCACACACACACATGCAAGGGAAGCCACACACCATACTCCTTCCTTGACATTCTTCTGTGGGAGTTCTAGAAGCCTATTTGGAATTTCAGCCAACATTTCTTGCTTGGTTTTAAAAGAATAGCTTTTTCAGTTTTACTTTTTTGACGGCGTTTATAATGTGTTTCTCCATTTTTTTGGTTTTACAGCTTCTCTGCTTGACTTTCACCTTGGCACGCAGACATTACTGCAGAGCTAGTAAAGAGGCTTTGTGTTGTATTCAGGAAGAAAAGAAAAACATTTGAAGCCCTCATGTTACTATGAGGTTAGTAGCACAAAGTGTTTTAAGTGAAAGAAATCAGTATGAACGTCAGAGATACAACTATTGATTTAATAATTACAATATGAGTAAAATTCATTGAAGTTTTGGCTATTCATCTGGGTGTCAAAAAATGTAGTTATTGTTATTGTCTCACTTGACTACTTGGGAGCAGCACATTTTTGCACTGATACAATATTTTTAATTGTTTTATTTACTCATAATGATAGACTAAATTTTAGTCGTGACTATGATTTCTTTCACAGTGACTGCTTTTTGTTTTGTGCATCTATTGATTTTGACCATAGGAGAAATAGCAGCTCTTTCATCTCAAATCAAACCGTTAAAAGGGAGCATTGTGAAAATATTTTCTTTATAACCACACACAAAAACGCTTTTCAATACATGTACAATCCAAATGAGTTGTATGGCATCAAATTTAAGCTCCATCAAAGCTAAATGGAATTGTATGGAAGTGGTAATTGTTTTAAAGTAACTTTTGTGTGGAATCACATATATATCATTGTGTTGAAATGGAATTGTCTATGAAAGCCTGATATACATCT
>OMNV01010123.1:15848-27662 GCA_900303265.1 Brotula barbata | reverse complement strand
GTTTATGCCTGGATGCGCCGCAGACAGGCCGATACACTGTAAATATATATATATTTATTCAAAGTTTACAAAGTGTCAGCGCAGTCGTTTACGTGTTATTTATTGGAGAAGACAGTTTCATTTCTGCCTCGCAAATTGTGAACTCATCCCCAAAGATCAAATCGCCAGGTAATGCCTCAAGTCGCAGAATTATATTTAGTCATTTCTGCTCCTGTCGCTCATGTCAGTGAGGAGTAAAAAAAAAAAGAGGAGACACGAACACACACTTTCACATTCCGCTCGCAGCTAAATTGCTTTTTTTTTTTTGTACATGTACACAAAATGACAGGTGTCGAGCTCGGCAGACTGCACGCTGACTGATCTAATTACCATCAAAGCAGATGGACTGTCATTAAAACGAAAGGGGAGAAATACTTTCTATACGGCACGCTGGCGGTGTGTGTTTTTCCGCCCGTGCTCTAGCGTGTGCGGTTGTGAGGGAGTGTTTCGCTCGCCTTTGTGCCGTCTCACGTGCTCCGGTAAGTGCGCGTGCGTTCGGGATAAAAGCGGTAAATGAAGGCCGTTCGTGGCGCCCGGAGCGCGTAGATTCTCCTCACTCCGAATGAGTGGGCCTCTCCCTAATTGAGCCTCTGTGAAAAGTCTTCTCACGATGTGTGGTAAAACGCTCACGGGCATCAGCGTGCGCCGTGACCCGCTGACTGAAGTAAAATCTCTTTCAAAGTTTCGTTACCAGCGTCGGTGAAAGGATGTGTACTCTACACTGTGTATAGAGGAGGGCCGCGTTGATATATAGGCATACATAATGACATCATCGTAGCATCGAGGAGACTTTCCCCTATCAAAACGATCCAAAATTAGCATCATCCACACATAACTTAACACATTATATCTTCAAAAAACAGTTTAATGGTGCTATAAATAAGATTATGTGGGGTTTTTTTTAGCTGGTTCTTAATAGGAAAAGTTGTGCTGGGAGTAAAACCTGCTTGTAAAAATGTTGATATATTTCTCCTGCAGTGATTTTTACAGCGTGAGAATGGAGAGACCCGATCAAAGACAGATCAAAAGGCAATCAGGCGTGGAAAAAGATGCCAAATCAAATGTAATTGGTGTAGATGCTAATGCTGAAATCTTCCCATTTCTGCTTTGGTCTTGATAATTTAGTGAAATATGGCTGAATTGGGCTGACAGATTTATATTTACATCTTAAAACGACTTGACACAAAGCAACAAAATGACTCTAAGAGTTCTTAACCTTGATCAGATTCTCTTAATATGCAAAGTTTTCTTATTTTGCCGTAATGGATGTTTGGGTGATTGCCGCATAAAAACATCAAACCACTTTTTCGACGTGGTGTAGCAGCTGCGGCTGAGAAAAAAACCCCCCCAAATAAAACGTAATAATATCATAGATGTGGTCGGATCCTTTGAAAAATAAAAATCTTGTAATATTGAATTCCTATTTATGGCGGCTCGTGTAAAGCTGTCGATCCGAAGAAGCTAATCTGTGTCTTGCGAAGCGCAGGAAGTGAGAGACGGATCCGGATAATCGCGCTCATCATCATCACATCTTCGACGCTCGCGTGTCCGAGCCGTCTTCCAGGACTCGCTGCTTTAGCTAATGTCTGTGAAAAAAAAGACCGTTCCGCTCGGTTTTGCTCATCTGGTTCCTTCCTCGTCTGCACGCTTTTCATTTGTTTGCTGGATTCACCTGCTGCGGTTTCGCGGGAGAGCTATTTTTCTCTGAGAGGGGAGGATTCTGGTCTGATTCTCGCTTGCAGCAAGGCCGAAGTCATTTTTAAAAGTATTAGTGGCTCTATCTGAAGTGAGGCGTGCCGTAGATCGTAACATATGACTGGCTATCTCGCCCCCGTGGATGTTTTATGATCTACTATATCTGTCAACATTTTTTTTTATTTTTTATTTTTTTTTCATATGAATGTTTCAGTTCGCCACGCGCACGGAGGAAGGCTCACGCACAAGTACACACGCTCGCAGGTTGTCCGTCTTTGTCTTGGCGTGATGGATGTCCACGGGTCTTGCTGCGCGTGTGGCTGCGTTCGGAGCCTGCACGTGAATAACAAGTCGGGGATGTTGAGCGCGCATCAGTCTTGGCATGCTGTTTTCCCCCAAATGAGATGAACCTGATACGATTAATGGCAACATAGCCTACACACACACACACACACACACACATGCATGCTGAGATCCCTGTGGTTTGACGTGTGTGTGTGTAAATATGCTGTTTTATCCGTCACCAAAGGGATCGGCTTCATCAGCATTGCATGCGTCGTTGCGATACACAGTTCAAACTCCACGTTTTTGGTCTAAAAGCTGCATATTTCAACTCTCACACACACACACACACACACACACACACACACACACACACTACGAAGGCATGGCACAGTAAAAGATGGACGTGGATTTCTTTGCTTTTCGGCGTAGCATCTGTAACTGTCATCACAACAGACAAGAGTCAATACGATTCAATATCAACTTCACGTTGTCTCTGTCATCTGTGAAACTCTGTCTTCATCCTGGGCTTGATCAGGTTTGAGACCAAAATAGAAAGGCGCCATGACGATACCTCCCCCCTTGCAGTTCTCATCCCGCAATCCCACAGGCACATCCAGGGCTGTGAGGAGAAGAATAAGACAAACTGAGCAACTCTAAACTTTTACATTTCCTGTGACTCACTGTGCCCCGCTGGGTTTTTTTTATTTTTTATGACGTACGTCTCCATTAGATGAGATTCATTCTTTCATGCTTTTTTTTTTTTTTTTTCCATTGAACAATACAGCTCAGAGACACCAGGCCCTCTGTGATTCTGATTGAGCATCATGGAGAGGACATTGATATTGATTTTTCTATTCAAACGTTCTCTCTTTCAAGGGCCTGACGGACCGACGCAAAAACTCTTCACACCCACCGCCAGCAATCAGTCCGACCGGTCGTAGGTTCAAATCCATTCACATTTTTTTTGGGGGGTCTGTTTGAAGCTAACAAAGTAGGCAGAATGTGCCACTAAAAAAGTTGAATAGCGCTCAGAGCTGCTCGTCTCCTCGTCCTCGTTTCCAGCCGGTCACCTCCTCCGACGCGTCACACTCACCGCTCCCCCGATCGAACTCCTCTCCGTGCGATATTTCTTTCGCCGTGTCCTTATTCTCACTTCCAGCGTCACTGCGGAGGAGATTACGGCTGTATCGCTCAAAAAGCAAATCCCTGCTGAAATGCATCTATCGGCTCTCTCCCTGAGTATTTTTCAGTATCCCTCTCGAGTGGAACGATCAAATGTTCGGTGTTGGGAACGCTCCTCTCCAAGGTTCCACCATTACCAGAAAACTCATTTTCCCTGAGTGTTCAAGACCGAAGACATCTATTCATACGATGCATTGTTATTACGTAGGTTACAGATGATGAATGTTCCAGATGTGCCCAGATGTCTATCTGCTGTATAAGATGACGTACAGCGATCGTGGACCTGTAACGGTGGCTCAGAGTGACAGTTGCACTCTGAACTCTTCCCAAAATGAAAGCGGCTTCAGCTGGAACATGGAGCGATGATGATGATGATGATGATGATGATGATGATGAAGACGATATGAGTGAGGAGGATTTTTTTGGACGGCTAAGAGAAGGGCATCTCTGGATAGAACTTTGTTGGAAGAAGAGTTTGGAGTTGGATGGAGATGATGTTTAAAAATACACATGGACCACAGGCCTTTTCTGTCTGCGCTCCACTGAAAAATGCACCAATCTGCCTTTGTACACACTCGTGTTTACATAACGCCGTCGAACACACACACACACGCACACGCACAGGCACATCGTTAAAGTGGAAACATCACATGGAGGTAGATATTTTCTTTTTTTTTCAACATCTCGTTCCCTGTTTCTCATTCTTCCACAGGAGTGCGTGGGCAGGAGCGGTGAACTTTGTTCCCAGCATGCCACTGGCACAGCAGCTTCAGAGGGCCTCCGTGCCCACAACAGGCTGGATCCTCGCTTTGACGCTGTTTCTTGCTCTACAGGTAAGTTCCATTCAGACAAAGTAGTGCGGTCCCTCCTAGGCTGGAGAGCTGCCCAAGGCCTTTTCATTATCACTGTATTTGCACATTTATTATTTACCTCCAATCTACTATTTTTGGCATCAATCTCCATTTAAATTCCGTCCCACCCACACAGAGATGATTCACAGTCTCTCTCTTTGGTATTTACTGTTTCTTATTAGACTTCTTCCCGACCTCTTCCTTCTTTCCTTCACCCGGGGACCCCGAACAGAGTCCAAACCACTCCAACGACTTTTATTTCGTATCGTCTCTCTCCCCAGGGTGCCGCTCACGCCGCTCCATCAGGAGAGAACAAGCTGGCGCACACCGCCCGGGTGAGGAGACAGACCCTCGGAGGGGATCAGTCCTCCGCAGCTTCCTCAGCCAATCAGACCCTGCGGGAGCAAGCCATGGTGTTTAACCACGTCTACAACATCAACGTTCCCATGGAGTCTCTGTGCTCCGTGGACCTGGATGCCTCGGCAGCCCCAGGTGACACCGATGTCCTCTGGCTGATTGTGTTAGAACTCACTGTAGCAATTTCATCCGCTGTCTGGAAGGCACAAGGGCACTGTTTTGCTCACTTGCTTAAACACAAAAACACACAGTAGAAAATCGATTTAAAAAACTCCTTTTTTTTCATTATTTTTAAGATTCTCGAGGTGAGTTGGGGTCCGGACCTTCGATGGAGGGACCCATGGGACCGACGGAGCCGACAGAATACACCGAGCAGACGCTGGATGCTGAAAGCCAGGTGTGTTTTTATGACTTTTGCTCCCATTATTAGTCATTTATTTCATTCTTTCAATCAATGTCTGTGTGTAATTATAAGTAATCATAACATTTCTGAAAGGCTATAATAAGCACTTGTTTTTACGATCTTTAGTTGTTAATGATAACTTAATTATGACTGTTGTCGACTCACTTAGTGATCAAAAGAAAAAAAATCAAGCAAAATAAAATCTATTTCCTTGATTCCTTCAGCATTTTTGACTGTACACTTCAAGGGTTACGTTACGTTCAGGGTTTTAGATACAATTAATGTTCGCATTTTCACGTTAGCAACTCATTAATTGTGCTACAGAAGAAGGACAAATCAATTGCATAATCGCTATAGAGGTTATGTTGAAACAAATCCATAAAATCTATCACAGTCACCTTTATTTTTTCAAATTTCCTGTTAAATTTCTTGGTATATTGTACAATTTATGCCTCACATTTACAAACCTACGGCAGCGTAATCATGCAAGCGTATCGCCCCGACTCCTAAATCACGGCGTAATAATAATAATTATAATAATGGCTGGGCTTTATAATAATAAGATCCAGAAAGATTTATGGCGAGCTCAGAGTTGAAGAGGTTAATATGCATCCAGCATAATGGGCACGGAGAAAAATTCAGATTTGAATGAAAGAGTTTAATTAATGATCTGTGGCATCCAGCTACTGATGCCTGAAGGAAAGAGGAAAATTATAATAATATAATAACTGAACCACGAGGTTTTACTGTGACATAGAACCACGAATCATCGGCATAGAGGGACTCACAAAACGAACCCAATCCAAGAAAATTCAGTAATTACAGAACAAGAGATGCACTTTTTAAAAAGAAGCATCTGTGAACCCAAATCCATTTTGTGTGTTATCGTCTAGGTAACATTTACTCACCGCATCAACATCCCCAAAGCAGCATGCGGTTGTTCGGCAACAGCCACGATCCAGCAGCTGGCCAGCAGGGTGGAGATGCTGGAGAGGGAGGTTTCTCTCCTCCGGGCTCAGTGTGGATCTGGATGCTGCGGGGAGAGCGCAGCCATGGGTGAGTACTGTTCCACAATCTACCACGCTGAGTCGGGGCAAAATCATCTGCTACTTTTAGTTACATTGGTTTTGGCACGGAGAAGAACTTCCGGACTTTGGTCTCTCTTGGAATCTTCCCCGTAAGAGGAAGGAAACACGGCAAGAACATCCAAAGGGGATATGTGTGGCACAACAGATGATGGAGATGAAAAAGTAGTTTATCCAAAGGCAGAGCATCAATAGTGGAGGATGATTTTTGCGCTGCCACGACTTTGTTGTATAACTTTGGAGAGGCCTCGGCGAAGATAAAACACTCCATCGCTATTCAGGAGATGCTGCGGTTATTATAATACAAAGAGACGGGAATGGATAGAGTTATAGAATATTTTGTGCATATTTGGCTATGTTTAAAGGATCTGCTCCATTGACACCATCATCCCTTTCAAATATTTCTTGTAAACTCTCCGTCTCCGAGCGTGATTACATTCGGCAGCCCTGATCTGAATCAGAATGAGGACAGACGGACGGACGTCCATTAAATGAGATCGGCACGTTGTTTTCCTCGATTTACTGAGATGAAATATCAGCGGAAATGAATTCAAAGACAAGAAAACTCCCCGGAGCGGAAATAATTGCAACATTGCATTCATCATCGTCCGCAAAAGCAACTGTAAAAATTCAGATGATTTCAAATGAATATGGATTTCAGCATCTATCCAAAGATGTCAGTGCCACCTTAAACAATAATCAGCTGGTTTTTTTTTTGGAAACTACGAGGTTTCTTCCTTTACTCCGAATGAGACAAATACAGATGGATGGATGCCCTTTCACGTCTCTGTGTGTGGAACAGATGAACAGTATTTACTCTCATTGAGTTAGTGTACGCCTGTGGGATTAGTAACTCTACATAAAGGAGGGGAAATCCTTGTCCAATGCGAACGTTTTGGTGATTTTAAAATACCCCTCCAGCCCGTACTGTCTGCTTTGAGTTACCGTTTACTGCCACTGCAGCACTAAAAGCTTGTAAACGTGAAAAGGATGGGAGGTTTGATCCAATGTTACTCCTAACTTATCAGTATGGTTAATGGCTCCATAAAATATGTAAATGACTACGTGTAATTAATAAGATTAGCCACCTATCGTCTGGAGAAGGTTAACGGTTGTGTTTTCTCACCTTTGAGAGGAGCTGTCGGGTAATTGAACCGCATGCCGAGACATGAAAGACTTCACAGTTTGTTTCTCTTTGATGAGCTGAAGAAAAAGAATTCTTTTCCGAGCACACATATATTCTTTTTAAAGTTCTCCTCTTTGAACGAACGTGACGTTCGAGATGTCGTTTCAAACTCTGTCCAGGCCGGCTGGACTTCGTCCCGGGCTGCGGCGGCCACGGCAGCTTCAGCTTCGACCTCTGCGGCTGCATGTGCGAGGACGGCTGGACCGGCAAAAACTGCTCCGAGCCCCGTTGCCCCGACGACTGCTCCGGCCAGGGCGTCTGCGTGGAGGGGGAGTGCGTGTGCGACCGTGACTTCGGAGGGGACAACTGCTCCGAACCCCGCTGCCCCTCGGACTGCTCGGGCCGCGGGTTGTGCATCGACGGCGAGTGCGTGTGCGAGGAGTCCTTCACCGGCGAGGACTGCATGGTCGGACGGTGTCTCAACGACTGCTCGGACCAGGGGCTGTGCGTCAACGGGACTTGCCAGTGCCGTCCGGGGTACGTGGGAGAGGACTGCTCGCTGGTCTACTGCGCCAACAACTGCAGCAAGAAGGGAATCTGCAAGGAGGGGTTCTGCGTGTGCCAGGAGGGTTTCGCCGGGGACGACTGCAACTCTGGTAGGACTCGGCTTCCTTTCCTTCCTTTGCTCCTCTGTCCTTGTCAAGTAAAAAGTCGGGATAGTTCCTCTGACTTTGGTGGTTGAATTCCCCGATGTAGAAAATCTTGTCTGCGAGGAACCAGTAGAACATCGTACTATTCTCTTTTAACATTTGCTTGTCAGTATGACCAGGTTCAAGTACCCCAGAGCCAGAATCCGAGCTTAAACAGATTTCAGAAAGCTACGCTGACCTCAGACAGTTCTGTCTGAATTCTTGAGCAGGAACAAGTTTCTTTCAAAAGTATTAGCAGTGTCTCCGTGGCCCAGAGGGCTTCCTGTAATGCGGGGCACCTTTTCTCTCTGTGATTTCGAGCAGAAAAAGAGACTCACTCAACAACTTACTTTAATATTATCGATTCTTCTGGCCGTCTGTGATAGATATTCGGCTCTTAAACCTCCTCCGGCAGCCGCACGCAGATAAACAAAGGCTGCGGCGGAACGTCGGGTTGATCGGCGCACCTTTAACTAGAGCGAAGAAAGCGATTAGCGAACCATCTGGCGTAATGTTTGGATTGAAAGAAAACCTGCTTACCCACGATGCTCGGTGGCATACGGTCGTCTATCTCAGCCCAACGGAGCAGATTGATCGGCCCGATTAGAATCGCTGAGCGAATCTGAAAGGAAAATCGAATGCATAATATCCAGAAATCACTGCCGTTAGCGTTAATGCGATCTAAGAGTAAAAATGGGAATTTTAAGCAGCGCAACAGCTGGACTGCTGCGTGGGCTTTGAAAATACGGACTTTGTGTGAGTTTCTACAGTGATCGCTCAGGATTAGCGTGTGAAAGGCAATCCCACAGATAATATGATGGAGTCAGATCCAGATGATTTCACATGTCCAGGCAACAAGAGCGTCAGATCCAATCAGATCCAGTCAGACAACGATTGTTAGTTCGGGCAGGTCCGCACTCACCGGTAACACCAGGCGACACACTGAGATTGTTTTTGAGAAGACGCTCTTGGTTTTTGTCACGAACAAGCTCCCTAACACTCAAAGTGTGCCCGGTCAAAACCTCACATCCAGGACCGCACTCGGTCCAAGACGCTCGTTTAGAGAGAGACAACACGTCTTCGTCACGCTCCGTGAGGAAACACGGGCGTCCAGATGTTGCATTCAAGTGTAATCAAATCCATATTCGATGGGTTTAGTTTTGCTTTATGTCCCAAATGATGGATCTGAGGAGGAACATCTGTCCTCTGTTCCACGTTATTTGGCTTCTTTTGCGCAGTTTGACTCTCATGCGACTCTCAGTGTTTTGCTATACAAGACTGGAAATTACTCAGCACTCTCTCTCTCTCTCTCTCTCATGCCCATCCTATGACTCATGACCGTCTAACCTGTGTTTACTAATTAATCAGCTGATTATCTTAAGTACTCCTGACAGCGGCGGCTCCTGTGATACTGTAATATCAGCAGCTACTCCATCCCAGTCTGCAGCTTTTTTTTTTTGCTTTTTATTTTTGTGTGTGTGGGTTTGTGTGTGTGTGTGTGTGTGTGTACTCAGCTGCGCCCCGTGGGATTTATCGCACACTATCATCAAGCTGAACAACTTGCAAGACCGCTTGTATTTTTCACTTAATGGGCATATTCTCGCCGCAATTGGGTGTGCAGGTCTTTGGCCTCTGTGGAAACAGAAGTCTCAGCCAAATCATTTATAGCGAAAGTGCATCCCTATGAAAACAAAGCCCTCCGCGCGACAAATGGAAACCGGAGGGCGCGGAGGGCTTGGCTGGAGACAGCTGAGGGTGTAACCGCATTCATTTGTCAAAAGTCACATTCGCCCCATTAGGAGGAGGGCTGGCGTTCGCCGCAGCCGGGGCGGCTGGAGTGGAGCGCTGGCCTTTCGTCAGAGCCCGATCGCACGACAGGAAAACATCCGGTCCCTCCTCCTCCGCACATCTCGGGTAGCCGTCGACAACGTCAAGAGACGGCGTGATTGGTTGTTTGCCGCGTTTCCATTTGATGTTCGGAGTGAGAATTGCTTATTTGGTCGCAATTAGAGGCTGGAATGGCTAACGCCGGAGAGGAACAGTTCGGCGAATACCAAACGAAGGAGTGCAATTACGGCGGACCTGTGGGCTTTTTGTTTCAATTATGCTAGCCCTTTTGCTTCCACCGGGAAAAAATAATAGACTGTTGCATTTAAATTGGATGTTTCGGGGTTCCCAACGTGAGACGCGGATTATGTATGTGCATCAAGTTTACGTAAAACGGATCCACTCAGAAAAGAGATCGACTCGTGCTGAACAGCGTTATTTAATCACGACAGCAGAGGCGCTGGTGCTGCTCCACGGGTCGTGGGGCGAAATATCGCAGCTCTGACTCTGAGTATTAAAACCTGAGTGGTATCGATTGAAAAAAAATGGATGTGAATTCTAAAAACCAGGTCAGATTTTAGAGTTACTTGGCCTCTTGTGGTGAAGATAAAACCATCTTTAAAATGTGATCTGTGTCTACATTCGTCACGCTAACGGGAGGTGTAGGTAAAATGCAGAGCACGTCGCCGCCTGAACGCGATCCGGCCCGCAGGACCGCGCATGAGGATGAGGTTTGTTTTGCCTTCGGATGAGTCACAAGCAGTCGGGCTTAAAAGCGTTTCATTCTTCTGGGACATATTCACAAGATGAACTCCACCCACGACTTCAACGCATTCTCCCATTCACTGCTGTGGAGTTGTTTTATTTTGAAAGGGAGTTTGGAAAATGAGTTGTTGGTAATTTTAAATTTTGTTTTTTTTGAATGTACAAAGCGAACGGATCAAGGGGGAAAACCAACGAGCGTACAAAGCGGGCGGAATCCAAAGAAGGCTTTTGTATGATCATACATAAAAAGAACGCCTATGAGTGCGTGAGTCATAGTGACCTCGGCGGCGACCTGACGATTGATGCTGCTAGGACGCCGTAAACATGCGAGTTTGCGTTACGCGGTACGAAAACAGAATAATGTGCAGACGTAGACCGAGTGCCTCCGAGCAGATGGGGACTGACCTCATCCTAATTTATGTTATTAAACGCATTAAATCACTGAAATCTGCTGAAATGAAAACAAAGATTTCATTAGCAGCGTTTTTAAACCGAGAGCGAACTAATCGTGCACGTCGAGCTCGGCGATCCCTCGGCCCACGCCCGTGACCGCGCGGCCTCGCAACACGAACACGCACGCAATCGATACGGGCGGCTCTCTGTGCCGCGACCTTGTGACCTTTCCAGATATCGCCGCAGCCTCATCCTGAAACAGAGAAAACACCGACTATGGATTTGCAGGATACCACCAAGGAGGTAGAAGGAGGCAAAGAGCACCACACTTGATCTCCACCGTCTTTGCTGCAGCTTGAAGTGTTCTTATAAAATGCTTTAGAAAATGTTTTTTTTGACTGCGTATCATCCATCAAACTGATGTTGGGTTAAAAAATATACATTAAAAAAAACCCCAAACAAACAAGTAACAAAGGGTTTGATTCACACGACCCAGAATCAGAGACCTGTGACATTAAATTGTTACAATCGTCTGTAAATCTTTCGTTTTGAATCCTCTTCGTATTCTCTCGCAGTCCCTCTCGTTTGTGTCCCCTTTCCTTCCTGTTGCTCTTTTCTCTCCAAGAAGCGCGGCTGACTGGGCCGAGTGGATCGAGATAAGTGAACGCTGCAGCGGTTTCTCTCTCTGATGGGTCAGGTGGAAGCTAAGGGCCCATCTGTCGTGTGTGTGTGTTGAAGTGGCTGAAACAGCTGCTCAAAAGTCCAACGGTTCCCCCGAGGAGGGCTCGGTGCAGCGCCGCAGAGTCCTAGATCACAGGACGCGGCGGCGATGAAGGGCTGAGGCGTTGTTTATCACACCGTCGCGCTCAGCTCGCCGCTCCTCTGCGGTTTCTCCGCGTCTGTCTGCCTGTCTGTCCGTCTCCCGTTTGATTTCCTCCGATCTTGTCATCCCTCACTCAAACTTTGGTTCTCCTTCGCCTCCCATTTTCTCCTCATTTACGTCCTTCGCCCGTCTCCCCTCCTCGTGTTTGTCGCAGAGGGAGCGATAAAGCATTACGCCGTTGTTTACGAGGCCTCCGCATTTGCATTCGACGCCGGCTCTCGGGTTTATGGCTCG